>CAUYSK010113696.1:0-42566 GCA_963575035.1 Avahi laniger
ACATTTTTAAATGACTTTAAAAAGTGAATGCATGGATTATTCTTTTCAATGAAGCATAATAATGAATTTGAGATAGTGTAAATTATAAAAGTAGACTCCTTTAAGCTGTGTCCTAACACAAATGGCTTCCTTAGGAAAAAACCTGGGACCAGAAGCCAGGGCTGCACAGATGAGAAAAGAAAGGATGAGAGAGAGAGAGAGACAGAGAGAGAGAGAGAGAGAGAGAGAGTGTGTGTGTGTGTGTGTGTGTGTGTGTATGTGATGGCAAGAGGTTTAGGAGACTCAGGCAGCCTGTTCTGGGAATTAGGATGTTGTAGGCTGAGAAAACTTGGCTTCATTTGAGGAAAAGAAACTTCATTCACAGCTCCAAATCAGGTAAATACTGTCTGGCTTCTCAAAAAACAAAGATTTCCTATGCAACAGGAGTCCAAATTTCTGAACAAAAAAACCTTAACAGAAAGGAACACAAAGTCTGTTGAAACCAAACTTTCTCAACGAGTTCTAATTCTTCTCATTGGCTAAACCCAAATCATCTGAATTAAAACAAAAAACAGTCAGTTCTTTTAAAGAGAAAACTCGCTCACCCTCTAAATGAATGTTGATTACACAGTGGAGTATCAGGCAATATCTGCAGATAATGTCATGCCTCATTGGTGTAGAGGTTTAAATTGTAGGCCCTGTTTCAAAAGAAGCCCTTTAACCTTTGTAAAAAATAAATAGAATCCCATTGGAAAAACCTCCCCTTTTGTGCTCTGTCCCCATTCTCCTTTTGTCCCAAACAGGGGCTACTTATGAGCTGGCTTATGCCTATAGACAAAGACGAAGAAGCAGCTGGCATGGCTTTGCTTTGAGTTTGCTCTCCATTACCTGTTCTCAGTTCGCCTCTCATTACCAGGGCCACATAGGTTATTAACACTCAAATAAAGCTCACTACCTCTTGCAAGTTAAGAGGGTTGAGCTGAAGTGGATATTGTGTATATGGTGCAAATGAGACTGCCTGAACCACAGAATCATATTGCTTTAGTCCTCCTCTCCCACCTAGGAGGGTCTCGTTAGAAAACTGAAGGGCTAGTATTGAGGAAGAAGAGGAGAGGAAGGATCAGGCAAGGACTCCCAAGTGTGATGCTTTATGTAGACTTAGGGTTCTCGGGTAACCTCATCCCTGTCGGTGGGGAAGGAGGACCGTCTAGAGGATTTTTATGTGGCAGTCCTGCTACTTGCTGGTTGGCCCTAAATGTTGTCTTTCTCTGTTTTCAAGAATCGTTTATATTTTTTGAATTTAGTTCCAAGCGACAGCCTGTAAGGGTCTCAGTTTCCTGATCACAAGGATGAGAATGTTGGCCTAATGGATGTCTTTTTTGAGTTCCTTCCAGTGTTAACATTTGAAATAATCTGGCAGACATCCCCCACCCATATATCAAGCATATTCCAGGAAACACAAAGTTTGAATAATCAGGAATGAAAAGAAGGTTCCCAATCCATGTGGAACACAATAGGACATTTTTTTCTTTAACATTCTCTTTTTAAGTCTGTGTACAGATGGAGTTCAAATTTTATTTCTACCTAAGTTAGACTTGCCCAAAGACCTGATTAGCTCTCCTTAGACGTTTCAGACACAAGCATCCCCTAGGGCAAGGATGTACTGCACATATTCATAAACAAAACTGGTTTCCCGGCTGGGTGTGGTGGCTCACGCCTGTAATCCTAGCTCTCTGGGAGGCCGAGGCGGGAGGATTGTTTGAGCTCAGGAGTTCGAAACCAGCCTGAGCAAGAGTGAGACCCTGTCTCTACTAAAATTAGAAAGAAATTAATTGGGCAACTAAAAATATATAGAAAAAATTAGCCGGGCATGGTGGCGCATGCCTGTAGTCCCAGCTACTCGGGAGGCTGAGGCAGAAGTATCACTTGAGCCCAGGAGTTTGAGGTTGCTGTGAGCTAGGCTGATGCCATGGCATTCTAGCCCGGGCAACACAGTGAGACTCTGTCTCAAAAAAAAACAAAAAAAAACAAACAAAAAAAACTGGTTTCCCACATTAAAAAATGACTGTTCACTCTCATATCCTTGCTCAAATATTTTGCTTGCTGAGAGCTTCCGGGATATGAGAGGTTTTGTGGGAAAAATGTACAAAATGTAAAACAAAGATTTTGTGCTGTTCATCTTCTAAGAGAGACTACAACTAACTTCTATTTGTTTTGTAGGTTCTTTCCTTCCTTTTTTTTTTTTATTCTTTCCTTCCACCTCCTCCCCGCCCATCCCAAAGCATTTTTGGTAGCAAATGCTTAGGAACCTGTAGAAGTCAGAACCTTGGCACAGATCACTGAACATAGAGCCTAATATTTGCCTTCGGAGTTAACTCCCTCTCTCTCCCCGCATTAAAGGCTTACTTTATTTTGTATTTCTCTTGGGTTAATAAAAACATTAAAATAGTTACTAAAGTTATTGTGTAGCTCCTCGAATACTCACCCAGATAAAGCTGGGTGGGGAGACGTGAGCAATTGACATTATGGTTGACCACAGAGCACACAAACTGCCCAACAGAGAGAAAGTGTATTGGCTAGTACGGTTTGTAAACCTGGAAAACTGATAATCACTTTGTTTCCCCCGCGGTGTCCGGCACCAGGCAGGGGGCTCTGTCAGTCACACGGCACCAGAAGGAGGGCCTGGAAATCCCTGAGATTATGCCTTGCATTTTCCGGTCTTTGAGGACAAGAGGAAGTTTTCAGTCGCCTAATCAGACCCTCTATCTTCTTGCCATTTCCAAGACCAGATCAACGAGCGTGTTCTGCCTGGGCATAAGTGCAGGTTGCTCGGGGCAGACCTGGGGGCTGGCACTTTCTGCGGGGATATTTAGCTACTCCCAGCCCAGAAAGGGAAGTGTTCCAGGAATGCCATTCACATGGGGACCCTTGTGCCTTTCCCGTCCCACCTCCTTTTTCTAATGTTAGGGACAGTGAGAAGGGGAAGAAGGAGGGGGAAGCGTCCCCTTCCCACCAGGTGAGTGTCCTGCGCAAGGGGCGCATCATCTGCATGAAGCCCTGCACGCAACTATGCCAGAGCTGGTGGAAGAGTCGGGCGCCCTGACGCTTACCCAGATCCCTTTCATTTTTTGTTGTTGTTGTTGTTAATAGCATTTTTGTTAAAAATGCTATTATATATCGAATGATAACGGAGGGTGAGGTTTGGTTTGGGGGACTGAGAGTAAGATGAGCGGGCTTGTTTAGGAAGCTGTGACAACCTGAGATTTATGGATAAACAGTCTTTGCACTCCTTTTTGAAAAGCAGATTCAAAGCCTTCATTCCCTTTTTGTTCTGTTGACACTTTCAATTTTGAACTTTTCGTGTGTGGTTTTAGACGACGGACATCTCCTTAAAAAAAAAAAAGAAAAAAAAATGAGGCACAAATTCCACACATAAAGAGAGTTGGCTCTTCATATGTGCACTTCCACATTCCCAAATTAACCAACAGCAGATGTAAAACATTGGGGGGGAACCAGTAAAAAATAACAATACAACAATAAGACTAATATAAGTAAAAACCAATATAGTGTAACAACTATTTACATTGTATTAGGCATTGTGAGTAGTCTAGAGATGATTTAAAGTATACAGGAGGATATGCATAGGTTATATGCAAATAGGCCATTATTTCATATAAGGACTTGAGCATCCTTGGATTTTTGTACGAGGGGGGTCCTAGAACTAATCCTCCATGGTACCAAGGGACTACTGTGAAAAGATTACATGATGTAGTAAATTTAATTTTAAAAGCCTAGTAACATTTTCAAGTTTCACGATGGCAGCATTTTCAGGATTTTAACCTAATGCCTAACCTGACAAAATACTGTGATGCTTCTTGGAGGTAGTTTCACTTTTGAAAAAATTCCTTTTTCCATTTGGTAGGAAATTTCCAGTGTTTATAAATAAGCTTAATGTTAAGGATAGAAAATTCTGGTGTGTTTAAAATAGTATTGTGCCATTCTATCATATGCTTGGAACCAAATTTATATTATATATATGTATATGTGTATATATATGTATCCATATCTGTATACACATGTATACATATGTATGGATAAATAATCTTAGACTTCTAAAATATTAGGGCTAACTAAATCCTTTGTACCCAACGAGAAACCCAACTCATTCGTGTTACAGATGGGCTGATCTCACAACACAGTTCTTTGTCTTCTTTTCAAGCAGTGGTCCATTTCTGCTCTTTCTGCATTAGAGTGCTTTCTAAGAATTATTTCTTACCAAATCACTTGCATGACATGATAGCAGCATATAATGTTTAGGCAACTTCAACTCATGCTTTTTACGCATTTAGAATTAAGTTTCACTTCCACATTTCTGTTTTCCAAAGAAACGCATACACAAATCCTGGGTTTAGAATTTGTTTACAGTGTTAACCAAACAGGTGCAACTGAGTTCTCTTGTTTAAGAGTTCTTTTATTCCGATTCTTCCCTTGTGTCCTTGGAAAGGGGACACTGGAGTCAGGCTCTTTCCAGTGATTTATGAGGCATTTCAGAATGTATGGGTTTGTGATGGTGGTCATGGGAAAGGCCTGTTTAATGAGAAGAAATCCACAGTGCGTGGAAAGACTTTCTGAGAAGGTGTTTCATTTCTTTGCAATTGCTGAGCAAGCGCCAATGTCTATTTCTGCCTCAGACTCCTGGGACCAGCCAAGAGCTCTTTTGGGAAAGGACTCTTTAGTGTACACACTCATCACATTTCTTAGGTATTGCAAAGATGTGATGCTGCTGAGATTTACACACATGTGAAGAGTAATGGCGGGCATTCAAAATTTCTAAATGTGATTGAGTTTTAACAGTAACCGCCATGTGAGTTGTATTTAACTCATGCTAGTTTTGAGCCCTGGGCCCCATGAAGCAAAACGCTGCAGTTGGTTCATGAAAATCTTACTGATGTTTGTATTTACAATTAATTCTAAAAATGTGGATTGCATTGCATGTAACTCATGCACAGGAAATAATAAAAAATAACAAATTTTTCATTAAATTAGAAAGGATTGTTTTGTTTCCCAAGTTTTTTATTCTATTGTCATAATAAAACACTGAGTCCTCAAGGAAAAAGTTTTTTTCTTCTAATGTGGCAGTCAATGTGTTAAAATACTGTTCAGTTTCTTTTCTCTACCATTTTATGCCAGTGGATAAAGCAATTCTATTGCCAAATACTCCCTCCTTTCCTGTGCAACTCCTTAGCTGGCTATCAATATTTGTAGGAGAAACAATGGTCAAGCTTACAGAGTATCTCTTCTGTTCCAGACCCTAGGCTAAATACTTTACATGCATTATTTAGTTAGTATTAACAACCGTCCTCTGAGCTAGGTATTTGCATTTAGAAATGAGGAAACTGAGGCTCAGAGAGGTAAAATACAGGAAATAAAATTGAGAATCACACATAAATCTATCTCACTCCAGAAACTGAGTTCTTAATCTTATTAAATCACTTGATTCCAGAGAATTTTAAATTTTCATTTACCTGGTCAAATTAGAGCAATAGCTTTTAGTTATCGACTGTGTTCTAACACGATTTCTTTTTTATTTTGTTATAGCTCTAACATTTGAGGAAAAACAATTTATTTCTGCCATAACAGTAGACATTTGTTTAGTACTTAGTTTATAAACCCTGTTCTACACTTGTTCTCACTAATTGTAACATCCATCCTGCAGGGCAGTGTGTGGGAAAAACCCCTAGCCCACCGGCATTGGATTTTGAATTTCCTGGTGTGCTTGTTTAAAATGCTAACCTCTGGACCCCCCCTGGACTAGGATAAGAATTGAGACAGTCAGATGGGACCTGGGAAACTGCCTTTTAATAAGCTTTCAAGTATGTGAATGAATTAGAAAAGGAAACATTTATTTTGGACTCAAACCTTGATTTCTATACCAGTTTTAGCTCTTTTTAATTGTCTGATTGTAGGCAAGCTGTTTATGGGGCTGTAGTGAAGATTAAATTAGATGGTGTGTATAAAGACAGTAATGTTTAAGAGTATGGGTGATGCTGAAACCTAATGCTTCTTGAGCACTTACTATGTGCCAGACATTGTAAAAACTTTGCACATATAAATCATTGACACGTCACAGCAAACTTGTAAGGGAAGCCTGTCATTATTCCCAAATACAGAAGAAAAGTCTGGAGCACAGAGATTAACCAGGATTTGGTGTCAGGGAGTCTGGTCCCAGGATTGTGCTATTCAATCCTGTACCCAGCTGTCTTTCATAGTAGGTATCGACTGACTGACTGACTATTAATTCCCTTTGGACATGTGGTAAAAACAACAGCAACAAAAACTGACAAAAATACTGGGTGGAAAACAATGAGATCATTTTCCTATTGACACAGAATATGTAAGCACTATACGGTAAGTTTCTCTTTGAGATTATTCATTTAGTCCCATATCAGGTGCATGTGTTTAGTAAGACCTGCAGAGATCTGTTTGCATTATCTGATGGCTTGCTTTGTGCAGCGTTACTCAAAATGTGATTCTTGGACTTGTAGCATCAGGATCATCGGAAGCTTGTTAGAAAGGCCAATTCTCGGGCCCCACCTCAGACCAAGGTGACAGAATCTCTGGGCAGGGGGCCCGGAAATCTGGTTAAACAAGCTCTGCAGGTGATAATGATGTACGCTTGTCCCAAAAAACAAAACAAAACAAAAAAACCCAAACCATTTTTGGTTGACATTAGTTAATTGCTATTAACTAAACTACAGACTTTATTTGAATTTCATCGGTTTTTCCATTAATATTCTTTTTCTGTTCCAGGATACATCTAGGATACCACATTGTATTTAGCCACCTCTTAATTTTAACTGTTGAAAAATTCTCAAAAACTGAGAAGACACATCATGATGAAACTATTCCTGGTTGTTCTTGGGGAGTCCTCCACTCAAAGTGATTCATTTTCTCAGTTCTTAGCTAACTCTGGCCATGTTTTACATTTACTCTTCTATTCCAGCTTGGTTTATTGGCTTTCTAATGCGTCATGGAGCTGAGGAGTTTATCCTGCCTTTCCAAGCTTCGGGAAGCCTCCCCTTTTCTCTGGCACCTCTTTCAGATTCTGAGCTTCAACCATGGCCCCCTCTCAGGGACCCCCAGGAGGTTTTTTCTCATCTCCAAAGTTCCTTTTCTCAGCCCATATAACCCCTTCCCGAAGCCTCTCTTAACTGCATAAAATTAAATGTATGTGGCTATCACAGTCTGGCTCTATTGGCTGGACATGTTCCTTATGAGAAGTCCAGTGCTGCTGGGTTTACAGCTGGGAGTCTCAGTGGTGGTGAGGGGTGGGTGGGCAGGGGCCAAAGGGAGGGCAAGACTCTCACACTCTGCTTGTTTGTCTTTTCTGCCCATTTTAAATCTACTGTTGTCGATGTGAATATGATACATCCTTTGTTAGGTCCAAAAAAGCAAAAACCACACCAAAACCAACTAACAACAAAAACAACAACAACAACAAAAAACACTGATTGTAAGGGGGGTTAATTAAATCATTACTCTTTTCGACTTTTTACAAATATATAAACTTGTTCTTCTATAGACGAAGATGTCATACTCCTATTGTGTCCTTTGTTCCATTATTTCTGCAGGTCCATCCGAGTCCTTGGCGCTATTTCAACTGCAGGGTCTGCTCCAGAGCTGTAACTTGGTTTCAGGCCGTGTGGTGCATGCCAGACATGAGCTTTGGGGAACACAAACAATGGAGTGCTGGTCCCAGAGGCCCTGAAACTTGTTTTCTTGACCAGTCCCTGATGTCAGGCAGTCTTGTGGTCATTTGCTGCCCGCTCTGAAGGTAGAGTGAGGCACGCACAGCGGCTGGACTCCTGGGCCGGATAATGTGTCCGTCTTCCCAGCAAACTAATTAGCCAGGCTAAGGCAGAAGCAGTGTTCCCTCTCAAGTGCTTTCTTGCCTTCAGAAACTTATTATCTTCCCCAGTGTACTCAGTGACTCATGACTTGTCAGCATCGTACGAAATATTATTTCTTCCGTCTACACTGACACAACGCACGTGCTCCCACTTATAGTTTATAGTTTCATTGTACGCACACCTAAGACCACCCCGTCACTTGTCAACCCTTACACACAGACTTAGACTAGCAGTGTGGCAGATGATAAGTTCCACCTGGATTTACATATTTTCTTAACAAGCAACACAGTGTTCTTTGGGGTCACAAGGAGATCTTAAATGAAGCAAATTATTGATTTGCTCAGAACATGATACAGATGGTCCCCAACTTACTATGGCTCAATTTATGATTTCTTGTAATATCGACTTTATGATGGTGTGAAAATGATGCTCATTTAGTAGAAACTGTACTTTGAAATTAGGTCTTTTCCCAAGCTAGCAATATTCCATAGGATACGCTCTCTGCTGGGCAGCACCTGCAAAGCGCAGCTTCTGGTCAGCTCCGCAATCGCCGGTGTGAACAGCTGCTACTCTCTAGTGCACAGTGTTGCCAGATGATTCTGCCCAACTGTGGGCTGATGTTAGCGTTCTGAGCATGTTTAAGGTGGGCCAGGCTAAGCTATGACATTCAGCAGATTAGGTGTGTTGAATGCATTTTCCATTCATGGTATTTTCAATGTATGATGGGTTTATTTGGACGTTAATATCATCTTAACTCCAGGAGCATCTGGGGAGATTTACAAAGCAGCTGAAAGAAACCCACAGAACTCATCACAAAAACCGCTAGGTGGTAATTAACTCAGCTGTGAACCACAAAGCAGATACGCCAGTCCTCTTTTGCCCACAATTTGGTTTAGTTTTCAAGCCTGGAGGGTTAGGTGTGTCCCAGTCCGTTTTTCTCTTTCTGTCTGGACTGATTTACTTCCTGAGTATTTCATGTTGTCCTCTGGGTTCTGCCCTCTCTTTTAATTTCTCTGTGCTGTTAAACAGTTTGCAAGGACGTCATTCTCAAGTATGTCATGTCAAGCTACTTCTCTTACTCCTAGGACTTGCTGCTCTTGCTCTCATATGGTAGGAACTCCCTTTCTTTCTTTTCTGTTTGGGTTCTCTCTGTTTCCCATGGTGTATTCAATGCAGGCTGTCTGTGCCCAGCACGAGGCACACAGCAGGCTGCTAATAAGCTCAGCGAATAAATTCATTGAATGCACGATCTTTTACTTAAGCTTGCAGTCTTTCTCCACAGTCTACACTGAGTCTTTCTCTGGTTTATTTAGTCTTTCGGTGGGAAACAAGTTACTATACTGTCTAAACAAAAATATCAGATACCTTTGATCAAAATCCGCCAAAAGGCAAAGATAGTAGAAGTTTATAGGAGGCAACATATATCTTATTTTTACATTATAGTAGGTTATGCAACTTTGTATTCTTTTTTTGTTTTTCAAACATTTATCATTTGCTTCCTAACAATTATGAGGCTTGTTGTTTGAAATACACACAAACACACACAGTTCAATTCTACAGGGTGTCAGGTAGGTTCATGTTGGTCAGAAGACACTACGCACCCACAAGCATTTTAAAGTAAACGTCCAAATTAACCAGAGAAGTATTATAAGTCTTATTAGAAGCGAGGTCATCACATTGGGTGAGTCCTGGCAGCAAGCCCTATCCTGGGGTGTGGAGTTAAAGATGACTGGCCGTACTGACAGGGAAGAAATACGCTAGGAAGATTTTATATTCAGGCAGCAGGTGAGCACCACAGTCCAGAGAGCTGTTGCTTTGACATGTGGCATGATTTGTCACCTCTGCCACTCATACATATTTCTCTGTCAGGCAGCTGCTGTGCTTCTTTTAAGGTACTTGCTAACACACACACACACACACACACAATAAAAACTATGGCTGGAATTCTCTTTTAGGAGTTCTTTTAGCATCTAATGTGAAAATTTCTTTCCAGTGGGAAGTGACCTTGGTGTTCTTTTAAAACCCTAGTGGAAGGGCAGGCGTGGTGGCTCACGCCTGTAATCCTAGCACTCTGGGAGGCCGAGACGGGCGGATCGTTCTGAGCTCAGGAGTTCGAAACCAGCCTGAGCAAGAGCGAGACCCCGTCTCTACTAAAATTAGAAAGAAATTAACTGGACAACTAAAAATATATAGAAAAAATTAGCCGGGCATGGTGGTGCATGCCTGTAGTCCCAGCTACTCGGAAGGCTGAGGCAGAAGGATCGCTTGAGCCCAGGAGTGTGAGGTTGCTGTGAGCTAGGCTGACGCCACGGCACTCACTCTAGCCCAGGCAAAAGAGTGAGACTCTGTCTCAAAAAAACAAAAAACCAAAAAAAACCCCTAGTGGGCTGTTAGAGATCATTCTGGGTCTCTTTCTTTCTTGGTACAGAAATTAAAGAGACAGGAAAGTTATGAAGTGAATATTGAAGAGTGTATGAGAAGACAGGCGGCAGCTGGTCTGTTGGGGAGAAGAAGAGAAGTCAGAGGGAGACGGGGGTTTGCATGCTAGTCCTGCCACTCGCCAGCTATGACTTAGGCAAGCCCACGTGCTCTGTGGGTCAGCTTCTGTAAAAGGTGGTGCCAATGATAAGTACCTTACAGAGTTATGTGTCATTCAAAGGAGTGCTTTCTAAACTGCAAGATTCTCAAACTAACATTTTTATTAGGGAATATAAACTTTTATTTAATTATCATTATTATCAGCAAACATTTAAATACTGACTACTTGCAAGTTGCTGCCCCAAGAGCCGTGCTCTGGTTTGGAACAGACTAAATGGAAAGCCATGCTCATTGCTGAATTTGGCCTTCTGTGTTCCGTGACCTTCACTGTCACAGAGAACAAATCTGTGTTAGTCTGTTTCATTTTACTACACTGTTAACTGATACTTTACAGATTAGAAATTTAATTCTGAGACAGGTAAATTTAACCTCAATCCTGTTTGTTGTGCTCAATAGATTGTTTTAAAAATGCTTTGCTGTCCTTTTAACTCAAGATAAGAACAATTTAATTATCGATGGCTCTAGACTGGACATTTCTCAAGTACTAAGCATATTTCATTGAAACTGAGTAATTTGGTTAGGGCTTCAAGCTCTTTGGTTTGCTTCCCTCTATTCTTTCTCGTAAGTAAATTCTTCTTTATACTCTTGAAGTAAACAAGTTTTAGCTCTTATACTCTCTGCCGTCAAAGTAACTTCTCATTATTTTAAAAATCACATTTTAAAAATAATTTAAAGGAAAAACAGGAAGGGCAGAAATGCAACGTAGACTGTAAACTGTCTTCTGTGCTTACTGCTGTGGTTTTTGTTTTTCTACCTTCTTTCTTTAACTTTTGTTGCAATGGCCAGCTCTTTATTTCAGTTTCATTTTTTTTTTCTGAGTCAAAACATAAATCTTGGTGAGTGGGAAGAAGATGGGTAAAAGAGATAAGATAGAAAATAAACCCTGTTAAAGAAGAGAAAGGAGATATAATCACAGATAAGGAGATTAAATGGCAGAGTGAAAGTTAATGTGGTAAACTGACACTCTCTCCTTGATCAAACTCCAGCCAGGCTCCCCTGAGCCCTCATCTTTAACCCTGGCCTATAAAAACTACAGACTGTCAGCACAAATGATTTCACCCACCACATTAAAAGCCTTAAACACCGACCTGGTGTCTGACCATTCAAGGCCACGTCTCTAGGTGACCTTAGCTCCCCTTCAAGTGCCTGCCTGAGAAAGCCAAAGGCTGCTGGAAGAATTCAATGCTTGTTCCAGCCCACACTTGATCATAGGCCCCTGACCACCCCTTCTTAGAGCATTTACTGAAAAGGGCTTACAATTGTGCATCCTTCCTCTATCCCTTTGGGATGTATACGTATCTCCTCCAGCTCAGGTGTGTCTTTCTCAAGGACCTGAAAGCCATTTCTTTAGAATGTTATCGTCAGGAGAGGGCCTCTGTTTCCCAGTCTCTGTGGGAATCCTAATGGAATCCTAATAGAATCCTAATTTTGATAATTGCCAGCTAATAGATGCAGCTGGCTTAATCAGCATTTACACTGACCAACCCTGTGTGATTTTTCACTTCCCTGACTTCCGATCCCCTGTTTCACACCCCTCCCAATCCCTCTTTCTCCCTTTAAAGTACCCAGTCACCTCTGTACAAACTGAGGATGAGTTTGTTCATGCTGGACCCGTTCCCCTAGCACAATAGTATGTAGCTGATTAAAATCTGTCCTTCCCACTTTTACTAGGGTCCAGCTTGACAGAACACACTCTAAGGGGACTCTACGATGAGTCACATCCTTGTTTAACCCTCTCCCCTTGGATGTGGGGAATCTATGACTTGTTTCTAAACAACAGAATATGGCAAAGGTGATCAATTGTCACTACCTTGATTAGGTTCCATCACATAAGACTCCCATCTTAGCAGATAAGAGAGATCGATATAGACATAGAGATGAGAGAGAGAGAGAGAGAGAGAGAGAGAGAGAGAGAGAGAGACTCCTGCTGGTCTTGAAGACACAAACGGTCATGTTGTAAACTGCCTTTGGAGGGGACCACATGGCAGGCAACTGTGGGTGGCCTCTAGGAGCTGAGAATTGCAATAGTCAGTAAGAGGCCAGAGTGCTCACTCAGTCATACAATTATAGGAAAATACATCCTGTCAACAGCCTGAATGAGCTTGGAAACAGAGTCTTTCTAAGTTGAGCCTGCAGATGAAATGCAGCCCGACTAACACCTGGACTGCAGCCCTATGTGATCCTGAGTGGAGACCGGTCTACGCCTGGACTCCTGATCATGGAAGCTGTGAGATAAAAAATGTATGTGGTTTTAAGATGCTAAATTTGGAGTCATTTGTTACACAGCAATAGAAAACTAATGCAATGACTACATACATTTCTTTTTTTTTCCCAGCTAGTCAAGTTCTACATACATTTCTATGCTTACAGTATATGTTTTTTTTACTTTTATTTTTTGTTATAAAATTTCTCAAAAATACAGTGAAGTTGAAAGACATTTATGATGAGCACCTATGTATCTACCACTTAGATCCTGCCAGTAAGATTTTACTGTTCTTGCTTTATAACTTTATCTACCCATTCATCCATTCCTCTATCTATCTATCAGTCTACTTTATTTCTTGGAGCATTTCAAAGTGAATTGTGACATCTGTATACTTCCTTCTAACTGTTTCAGCACTCTTATCATTAACTAGAGTTCAATATTTCTTAATAGTTTTTTCTTTTGATGTAAACTTTCTGTATAATGATGTGTACAAATCTTAGTGTGCATTCATTGAGTTTCGAAAAATACATACAACTGTGTAATCCAAACCCTATCAAAATAATTATCAAGCATTTACCATCACTAAATTCTTTAGAACCCCTTCTGCTCCTACTTCTACCCCCTAGGAAACCACTGTTTTATTTTTTCCCCTATATTAGTTTTGCCTGTCATAGAACTTCACATAAATGAAATCATGTAATATATACTCTCTTGTATAAAGCTTTTTCATTCAGCACAATATTTTCGATATTTATCTGAAAAGTTGAATAAACAGTTTTTTGGGGAAAATGTTATATAATAAAATTTAAGAAATTTGTTAAATATTTACTTTAAAAAGACATGGGGGTCTGGAGGTCTTGGTGGCAAGTGTTTTCAAACTGTCAATGAATAGATCATTTCTATGCAGTTTACATTATTTCATAGCATAGATATAGATTAAAAACTACATCTTTAAAACTACATGTTCAAATTATTTCAATAAGCTACCAAGATTCCAATACCAAAATCAATGTAACACTGTAAAAAGAAAATAAATGAATTTCATGTATAGATGCCAAAATCCTGAATACAATATTAAACCGAATCTATATGCCTAAGAAAAAATAATACATCATAACCAAATAGAGGTTATCCCAGGATTGCAAGGATAGCTGAATATCAAGAAAAGACTATCAATATAATTCATTATCTCAATAGGTAAAAAAATTACTTGATTATCTTGATAGATGTGGTAGGATAGGCATTTGAGGACTTCTAGTTAAGTTGTATGTATTTTTCAAAACTCAATGAATGCACACTAAAATTTGTACGCATCATTATACGGAAAGTTTACATCAAAAGAAAAAACCATTAAGAAATATTGAACTCTAGTTAATGATATGAGTGCTGAAATTGGAGCATGTACATTAGCTAAAAAACTCTCAAAACTTCACTAAAATAACGGTAAGGGAATGCAAAAGTGTAGAAAAGTTAAAGTAGAAAGAAAACTAGACAGGAGACCATGGTAGACTAGAGAAGTCAATGCAATTCTGAAAGAAAGAAGGTAGATGGAAGAGCAGAGAGATGCCAACCAGAAACAAATCAGTGTGCCAAACCTAATCCCAGAACAGCTCACGAATGATGATGGCAGGTACCCCTAAAGGTCAGGATATGGGTGGGCTGAAAACAAGGCATTCTGCTCAAAGTTTGTATCAAGAGCAGTTAGACCCTCAGATTCCCTCCTCACCTCCGATACCCAAACAACTCTTCCTTTCCAACCCTGGAAGATTGGAGTTTTATTTTCTGGAGACATTAAGCCAGAGAGATATAGACTGAGCACAGGGGTCATTGTGGATGGGGTGTCACATTGAAAACACAGCCATTAACTTGAGAATGATGAGACCCAGATCCCCTCTTCTGGTCAGTGCCCACGAGGTGGGCAATGAGGCGTAAGCCCCCCAGGAAGAGTAGAGCATTTCTCTCTGGGAATAGTGACCAGGCTAAGAGAAAAGACCTGTATCAGTAGACATTTGTATTCCCCAGTGGCATGGCTGGGTCCCTGCCAATTACTCTATGGCGAGGGCCACCATTCTATAAGCCTCATTCACAAACACAAGGCTTCCAATCAGCTTTTTAAGAGGAAAAAGTTAATGAGTAATTAAGAATTATTATACATTTAAGGAAATATCTTAATGTGAAAATATTTAATATGAAAGATAGATGTTAAAACAGACCAAAAAAGAAACTCAGAAACAGAGACAAGGCAGAAAGCAGAATAAAACTTTAAGAAGGTTATAATTAATGTCCTCAGAGAGAGAAAAAAAGGTATTGCATTAGTGAAATAAAGTCAGGATGCTATAATAAAGAAAAATTTGGAGACCAAGAAAGGTATTTTAGAATTAAAAAATGTTAACATGAATTTTAAAAATTCCACTGAAGGGTGGGAAGAGACAGCTGATAAATTGTCTAGCAAGAAGAGGGTCTTTGAGGAAGGTCAAAGAGGAGGACAAAGAGGAGAAACTGTCCTAGTTGGAGGCTCCCCTAGGAAACAAGGCCCAGGTGGAAAGGTTGGTTACTTATTTGAGAGCCATAAACCCTGGCAAGCAAGGTGAGGACCAAAAGTATGTGAAGCAAGGAAGAGATCAAGAGAAGTGAAGTGATGTATCACCAGCCTGGTTACCACTTCATGACACCGTAAAGACAAAAAGCAGGTTGATGGCGGGTAGGTACATTCAGCGTGCAAGATGTTTTCCAGATGGACTTAAGGAGCAATCATATTTTCCAACAATCTGTGAGAAAAAGGAAAGACAGAATTTATCTGCCCAGATACCTCCCATCTCCTGCTTCCCATTGGTCAAAATGCACCCTATGGGAGTTCACTCTTCTGCACATCCAGGTGGTATCATTTGGCTTCTTTGGAAGCTGCCGGGGATGGCAGGACACACGCTCTATGGCATGGTGCTTCATCTGAGTCCTGAAGTGGAGGGAGGAGCCAGAAACTCTGGCCTGGCTGTGTAGCTGTGGCCACAGGGGAGGGTCCGACATTCCCAGGGCAAGTGACCATTTAGCCCCAAGTAGCAGAAGTGGCCAGCGATGGGAGCCATGGCAAAGAGATGGCCAAGGGACTGAGGAGGTGCTTAAAATTTGTGCCTGATATATCTAAAGAAGAATCAAGGATGTATGTGTTATCTTTATTTAGAAATACTGACTTACAAGTTCACAAATTAAACCTTAAAACTCAGTCTTAAGCGAAAACTCATATAACTTCAGAGTGTAAATGCCTTTCTAGATATGACATCAATGGCAGAAAGCCATAAAAGCAACAATGGAAATATTTAAAACCTCTTTTCAGTAACAACTTACCCCAAACACTGTAACATTTTGGAAAAAAAAAAGCACAAGAACTGGGTAACAATATATGACAAATAATCAATATCCTTAAAATACAAAGACACAAATAAATGAGAAAAAGATGAATATCTCAATGGAAAAATGGGAAAAGTTATAAACATTCAATTCACAAAATAACAAATACAAACGGCTAGTTAAGAGAAGCAGAAATAGTTAATGTTATTAATAAATAAGTACATATTTAAATAATACCATTTTAGCTTGTCATATTGATCAGTACTAAAACAAGTACTAATACCTAGTATTAGGGAGAGCATTGAGTAAATGTTTACTCAGTGCTGGTAAAATTTTCAGTGTATAAACTTTCTGAAGAACAATTTTGTAATACATATTGAAAATCTTAAAATACATTTGTCCCTACAGTTAGAAATCTGATTCAAGGAATTTATCCTAGACAAGGGCACAAAAACGTATGGACAAGTCTGTTTATTTTGGCTTTTATTATAATGCCAACACAAAACAACATAAAAATTTATAATAACAAACAGTGGGGTCCTGGTTATATCTAATGTCCAATACCCAAATATCAGAATACTATGCAGTCATTAAAAAGGCACTTTTATATTTATAGACATAAAAGATAGTCATGGTATATTGGTTGAAAAAAGGTCACGGTATATCCCTTTTTTCTAAATAATTATATTTATTAGGTGTACATGAAAGGAAAACTAGAAAAAAAAGTAACTTTTATTTGTGAAAATTTTGCAAAGGAGTTTAGACTTTAGAATTGGCCTGCCAAAGAAAAAATAGAATAGGTATTTAAAGAAAATCCCCCATAAGGTTCCCAGGTTGCAAATAGTCTAATTATGGTAGGAAAATAGTTTTCTAATACAATGATCATATCTGCAAGGAGCATCATATATTTGTAGATGTTAGCTTCACAAAAGGCAGGGATAAAGTTATAACTGTTAGAAGCCAACACACAGGGAAGGGATAAAGGTTTTATCTATATGAGGGACTATTGCTAGATAGAGCGATTCTGTATTTTTATTTGTTTATCTCAGGGAGCAAAGTGCTTTTTCTTCCCACAGTAACTCATAATAGCAAAGTGCTGCTTTGCTTTCTTGAACACATAGAAATAAGTCTGAAAGAATATACATCACAAGGTTAAATATAATTATCTCTCAGAGGTAGAATTACAGATGATTTGTATTTACATTTTTTCTTTTGTGCTTGCTTGTATTCTTTGTCATAATATTATTGCTTATGCAAAAAGTTCTGGTTATAAAATATATTCTTTGTTAAAATACATGTAAAAAGTTGAAAAGTATAAGGAAGAACATTGAAACTGTCAATAAACTACCCAGAAGTATCATTCTTGGTGTACTGTATTCGGTAAGGCTGGTATGTTTTCTTCTAGCAATTTTTTTCTTTATGTAAGTCTATAATCTGCTTTTTATTCTTAGCAAATGTAGTATAGGCATATTCCGTTGTTATTCTATTTTTCCATAAACTTTTAATGACTTCACAAATTTCTACCATATGGATGTGCCACAATTTATTTACTTATTATTGGACATTTGGGTCATTTTAAATTTGAGACTATTAAATAATTTTACTCCATAATAAACATCTTTATTACATAAATTTTTATACATGTTTCATAGTATTTCCTTAGATTCTTGGAAATAGAATTACAACGTAAAAAGGTGGGAATGTTTTAAAGACTATACGTGTTGCCAGATTGGTCTCTAGAAAGACTGAGAACTGAAGCAATCTGCCCCCACCCCCTGCACACACAGAGTTTGGACACCGAGGAGGACTGAAACTGTTCCCCCGTACAACTTACTGTCTCCCTTAACACGACTTTGCTATTCCACTGTCTTCATTAGCATGACTTTACAGTTCCCGAGACTCTCGCCAAGACAGAGTTGAATTGTTTATTGCAGGAACTTCACCAAAGGCTCAACAACTCTTCAATGCAAAGCACCCCAAGAGTCTTTGAATCTCTTGCTTCAAAAACCTTCACTCGCTCTTTCCGCCCATCCCGGACTGTCCTAATTGTGTCCTCTTCACCCTCCACTTGAAAGACCCGCCTTAATCCAAACTTTAAATTCCCAATTTTTAGTAAATTTGAAATTTGCTGTCCCCTGTCCTAGACATGAAGTAATGTAGAGCTGGCGTTCTCCCTTGCCTCAGTCAGCGATAAACTCTGCTTTGTCTGAACACCGTATGTTGGTGACAGTCTATACATTTTGCAGACTATAAAAGCTCGAGTCAGGAAATCAGGTTTGTATCAACATATCCAAAGGGATGATGAGATCAGGTGTTAATCTAATCAAGCGGCCAGCCCTATCAGTGGAAACCTAACCAGGTGTGTTCTACTAAGCGTAAAGAAGGATTAGCGGTAGGAACACCACACATCACTTTTGCCTGGGAACTTCTGGTTTATGCCTGTTGTTCTGATATAGTTATTAACAGCGCTCTCTTTCACTCTCAGAAGTGTCTTGGTCTGGGGCATGCATTCCGAAGAGTTCTTTACTGTCAATCAGGGACCATTCATCAGACTTCATTATGACCCTATCCATCTAGTCCTCCATAGTATTAACATTAATGTTTTATTGCCAATAAATGTAGCGCTCAGTTCTTAATTGCCTGTAGTGCCAGGCCCTGGGCTGCAGGCCTTATGCGCATGTTTGATCTCATGTAATTCTCATGGCATTTCTCTGAGTTAAGACTACGTTTATGGCCATTTTATAGACCTACTCAGAATCACGATCCTCAAGCACAGCACCCAGGAATGTGTATTTTTGAAAGCTCCCAGATGATTCCAATGCATTTGTCCACAGTTGGGCGTTCGGGAACCATTGAGCTGGTTGACATGGGAGAGGTGAAGATGAGATACAGATATGTGCCCCAGCACATCTCAAGATATGGTAGACATCCTGTCTCCTAGGGGCTGAGAGCTAGTAAGACTATTATATAAATACAGAAATACCAAAGATATAAACTGCAATAACATGCACTCTCAAAGTCCAGCGTCAGCGTTTGGGAGTTGTGCTGTTTGCACGTTGATGCAAAGCAGGAATTTCCACTCTTTGGGATGGAGAAGACTTCAGATATTAACTTCTTGGTTTGATTTTTAGAACTTCTGTTACGACAACAGCTCTCCAAAAAAATCATGGAAAAAGAAGAATATTTTAAAATATCCAAACTAAAATCCTCTTTGATTTGGCCCTTTTCTGGTGGAACAAGGCTTTCATGTGTCCTTGGGAGGAAAGAATTCAAAAATTGGATTTTAATGAGCTGGGTTTATCGAGATTGGAGAGAGTGGGAGCCATGAATGAAATGTTTGTGTAGATAGTAATGAAGCATTTACCTATAGGAGCATGCTGTCCGTATGTGCTCTTCCACAATCTACTTGGTACTTGAAGGGAAAAATGTTGTCATGGCAACAGTGTAACAAACAAGGAGGAATTGGGTACACATGAATCACGACTTTATATGCAAGACAAAGAAGCAAATGTTCTCCTATTATGGCTGGCTTTATTAAGCTTAAAAATTACAGCAAACATTTTAATGAGGTTTTCTTATTGTTTCGCATGAAAAACATGAGGGAAGTGCAGAGGAGGGTGGAGGGAGTGGATTATATTATATTTACAGTATTTCCATAATGTTACCACAGCAGGGCACAGGTCTGCTGCCTCAGCCTCACCTGCTGGAGTCCCAGCCTATTAGATGGGATGGGGCTTGAAATGGTCTCTGTTTCAGAGCATACAGTCAGGGAGTTCACACACACACACACACACAAACACACACACACAAACACACACACACACACACACACACACACATGGATGAACATGGCAGGAAGCTGTCTCCTTACCTGGTTGAAAGAGCCAGGTATACAAATCATTCTACTCGGGTGTGAGACAGAGTGTGCCATGACCGCACACGTGGTTCCCAGGGCACTGTGGCAATCCTTCCCGCAGGGCAGGAAAGCCTGAGAGGTATTCTGCTTGAGAGAGCAAATGTGAGTGTCACTGTGATTCTTTGGGAATCTTCTGAGTTCCATGAAGAGACACCACGTGTGGGCCCTATAATCATACAAAGTCATTGGTTTGGGTTATAATTATATATGATCCCTTGCTCCAACAAGTGGGCCATGTCTTGGGGTTGGAAAATGATCATTTTGTGGGCACCTTTTGGATAAAATAATACCGAGTGGCAAGTACTGATAGGCTGTTCTTGGCTGTGAGTCTTATGTCACTGATTGAGAAACCTGAGCCTGTGTCAGAATCACCTGGAGGGCTTGTTAAAACGCTCATGGCTGGGTCCCTCTCCTGGAGTTCTAAAATTTGTATTTCTAACAAACTCTCAAGTGATGCTGATGCTGTTGGTCTGAGGACCACATTTTCAGAACCACTGCTTTAGCCAAAACTCACCTGATAGAAAGGATGGGAGCATTGGTCTCATGGTTTCTTTTCCCCTCCCGATAAGTGGCCGAGCAGTAATTCAGGGAGGTCTCCAGTGGAGAAGGCTGAAGCTGGGATTTAATCGTTTCGGGTAAATTTGATGAAGAAGAGATTAAGAAAAGGACTCTCTTTCATCAGATCCCAGGCAGTGCAGGTGGGGCTATTTTCTGAATTTTTCTGTAACTGAGGAATGTTGAGAATGGAAATGTAATAAAGTGTTTCTCAGAGAGTCCTTGACTAGCAACATGGGCATCACAGGGAAGCTTATTAGAAATGCAAATTTTCATACGCTACCCCAAATCTGAATCAGAATTACATTCTACTAGCTCCCAGAGTGATCTGTGCACACATTAAAGTTTGAAAAGTGTTGGTATAAGAGACAGTAAGAGTTTTGGCGGCCAAGATACCTGAATTTTAGCCTGAATTGTGCCTTTACCCAACTGTTTAGCCCTACGGGGGCTTCGGGGGATGGGCTGGGGGTGGGTTAGTGACTTACAAGTTTCTTGCCAGCTCTGGGATGTTATAATTCTCAATTATTGCCTGGCAGGTCCTGACTTGCTCTGCCATTTCAGAAGGTTTCTGAGAAGGAGGGGCTCCGGGTCCTTGTTCTCCTTCTCTCTGCTGCCTCGACATCCCTGTGAGCTGGTAGGAACTCCTGCAGGGGGACAGGGCTACTGTGTGACAAGGCTATCCCGTGTAGGTTTGTGTAAGTATACTCTATGATGTCACAACAACAGAAATTGCCTAAGGATCCATTTCTCAGAACACATCCCCGTTGCTAAGCAATACGTGACTGTACTTACTCTTCATACAGAAACATCCCCCAAACTAGTAAAATGCCATCTTTAGGAAATTCGAAGGTTTCTGCTATATCGAAGCATTAACATAAAACCACGCGCATTTTTCATATTTGAAACATGAGTTAGTTAATGTAAAATGGACAGGAAAGATGTCTGGTGGCCCAAATTAATAAAAAGGACCTCATCTGGGAATGTTTAATTTGCTTGAGAGGATGAACTATTTTTAAAGACTTCAGACATGTCAGTTTTCATAAAGGCATATTTTCTTAAGGCCAGCTCTGTGATGGTGCACTTGCCCTAGTTCAGTGCTCACAGGATTGCATTTTGTATTCCTTAAGCGGTCCGTCATCCTGGTTTAAGTCTGTTTTCTCCCAAATCTGCCCAAATGAATTAAACATTTTTGACCATCAGTTGTTCCTGCTTGCTGATGGGGAGCAGTTTGCTTGTTAGATGAGTTTCTTTGGGATGTTGTTGAGAGAAACTTTCAGCCCCTTTCGACTTGGTCAAATATTGGCGAAGGTAATTTGGACAAAGGACATGACCATGCACGGCTCAAAGCTGTCACTTCCCTTGTGAGCAGTCTCTTTCTTGTTCTTTGTCCCCTGGTGCTTTGGTTTCTACTGTCAAAGGTCTTTGCTTGCGATTTCTTGATTTGCATCCTTTGCAGGTGGGCATGAGGTACGATGGAGCAGTTTGCTGGGAGAGATGCTGGCCTGGAACAGAGGCAGAGCCTTGGTGTTTGTTGAGGGATGAAATGGTGCAAAGAAATGCAGCTGGGTTTTCTATGAGCTGGCTCGGGCTCAGAGGTGAAGGGAAAAGATATCCTTGATAGAAATCCGTGTACCCTGGAGCCTCAGTGGTTTGTCTACAAAGCCATCTGTTGGGATGGGAGTAGCAATGATGAAAAGGGAGCCGGCTCTGCAGCCAGAATCCTTACCACATTGTTTTCATTCTCTCACTGGAGCAGCTATTTCTGTTAAAACAATGTCAGATTCTAACTGTGATTTTGCGTATTGGAAGGGGGTTTTTTGTTGCTGCCTTTCCTTTTATGTCAGCATGGTGTAGAAGTCTTTCTCTTAAAGGAAAATAGTCTTGCCTAAAGACTTGGAGGGTGTGCAAAATATATTGCAGCTTTGTTTGGAATAGCACAACCCTGGAAACAACCCAAACACACACCAATGGAATTGCTTAGATAAATTACGGCATAGCCATACTGGGGAAATATATAGCCTTAATAAAACATTGAATAAACAAAACAAAAGACAACACAAGGCATATCTCTCTATATTGATATAATCTCCAAAATACAAAGTTAAGGGTGAAAAAGCAAAGTAAGAACCACGAGATGGTAAGAGCAGTGCGTATGGTAAGCACTTTGGAGGAGAAGGAGGAATATGTGTCACTACTTGAATACACGCGCATACACGTGTGTAAGGCACAAATCTCTGGAAAGATGCAAAAGAACCTAGCAGCACTGGCAGCCTCCATGGAAGAGCGAGGCTTGGGACCTTGAGAGACCATGTATCCACAGGCACCTTTTGGTTCTCTTTGAAATTTTTTACTTTATATTATTACAGATTTAAATAAACAAGCAAGCAAACAGCCAACCAGCCAAACCCAGAGATGAGCAAAAACTCAAGCACCAGGATAAGAGTTATGGGGGACAGAGGGGGTGCTCCCCAGAGGGTCTGGGGAGGAGGCACACCCAGCCCGCCCAGTCCCTTGGCTCTACAGCCACAGAGGAGCCGTCTCACCTCCCGGTCCAGGCAGGGACCAGCGTGATCCCTCTTAAGTTCTCGGATGGCCCTGTCTGGCGGGATGCTAATTGACTGGCGTTTGGGGTGACAAAAGCCCAAGAGGAGACCTGCTCTGCCAAGAGTCTTCTTCCGTCCTGTCCCGCTCGATGGCGGCCCTCAGGTCTTTCATTTTCAGTTTATGAAAACACTGGGGTGGATTTAGCTTTTCCTCTGGGAAACAAAGAACACCACAAAGAGCATGTGTGTGGCTCTTCTTTCAAAATAGTGGGGCATTTGAAACCCGTGCTGCAGCTGCGGGGACTGTTTCAACTCAAGCATTTCATTTTCTGAAAGCCTCTGCAAGATGCTGAGGAGAGAGAGAACCCTGAGCATTTTTGGAAATGGAGGATTTTGAAAGCCTGTATTTATCAGCTCTTCACGAAGAATCAATTCCTCTAGGGCAAGGCTTCCCAACCTTTGCCCGTAATGGCACACAGAAAATGACATTATTTGAAGAGCATTTGGGGTAAAACCGGAGGGAATTTGAGAGCATCTCTATGAGGCTTCTTAAAAAATTTAATCTAGTTTTTTTATGTAACAGAATTATAAGAAAATGTGTATAAAGTATTAGAGAAGATACTATATTTGTTTAAAATTTCCAAATGAAATCTTTTCAAAATTTTAAATAAGAAAATTGAGCTTGTTTCCATAAATATAACTTTTATTGTAGAAAAATATCAAACATGTGCAAGTAAAGAGAACGGTATAATGATCACTCCCCTTTCTCACGTATGCAGGACCTGAATTAAACAGTTATAAACATTTGCCTGTCGGATTTTGGATTTCATCTATTCCATCCTCCCTTTTTTGCTGGAATCTTTATTTTTTAATTAATTATTATTATTATTATTTTAAGAGACAGGGTCTTGCTCTGCCACCCAGGCTAGAGTGCAGTGGCACAATTATAGCTCCTGAATTCCTGGGCTTGAGCAATCCTCCTGCTTCAGCCTCTCCAGTATCTGAGACTACAGGCAGGTGCCACCATGCCTTGTTAATATATACATATATACATATATTTTTTTTTTCATAGAGACAGGGGTCTCTCTAGTTGCCCAGGCTAGTCTGGAACCCCCGGCCCATCAATTTTCCCACCTTAGCCTCCCAAAGTGCTAGGATTACAAGCATGAGCCACTGCTCCTGGCCCTAGAATCTTTAAACGCACATTTCAGGCTCCATGTTATTTCACCTGAAAACACTTCAGTATAAATCTCTAACAAATAGGACTTAAAAAGAATAACCATAATACCATTATCACTTCCAATAAATTAATAATTTCTCAATTTTATCTAATATTCAGTCCAGTTCAATTTTGTTCATTTGTCTCAAAAATGTCTTTTTACTGTCAGTCTGTTTGAACCAAGATCGAAACAAAGTTTGCAATTGATTGATATGTCTTTTAAGTCTTCTTGAGTCTATAACATAATGTTTTATATATACTAAATTTTATTTATCACAAATTATACCCTGCCTATTTTTAAAATAGCTTTATTGACATATAATGCATATTTCGTGGTAGACTGAAAAATGTCTCACCCACACCTCAAGATTTCAGACCCTAACCCCGGGAACCTGTAAATGTTACCTCATATGGAAATAGGGTCTTACAGTTGTAACAAAGGTCAGGATCTTGAGATGGGAAGATTTTCTTAGATTATCAGAGTGGGGCCTAAACGCAGTCACCTGCATCCTTCCGAGAGTGAGGCAGGGGGCGATTTGGGACACACCGAAGGCTGTGTGGAGATGGGGCAGAGGGAGATTCGAAGGTGGTGGCTGGGTGGAGTGATGCGGCTACAAGCCAAAGGTTGCCAGTGGCCACCGAAGATGGAGGAGGCAAGGAATGGATTCTTTCTAGATCCCTGCCAGCACCTCGAGTTCAGCCCAATGATGCCGTCTTGGGACTTCTAGCCCTCAGGACTGTGAGAGAATACATTTTTATTATTTTAAGCCATCAAGTTTGTGGCACAGAGAATTAATACACATACTATACAATTTGCCCATGTAAAGTGTGCAATTTAATGGTTTTTAGGATATTCACAGAGTTGTGCATCCATCACAGGTCAATTTTAGAACATTTCATCACCCCATAAAGAAACATTGTATCTGTTAACAATCACCACCGTTCCCTCCACTCCCCACCCTAGGCAACAACTAATCTGCTTTCTGTCTCTTACATGACATTTTACATAAATGGAATCAGATATTACATGGCCTTTCGTATCTGGCGTCTTTCACTTAGCATAGTATTTTCAGGGTTCATCTATGTTGTAGCATGTATCACTATTTCATTCCTTTTCATTGCTAACTAAGAGCATAGCTTTGTAACATTAACTTTAAGTTATTTATTATTAACTTTATTAAGTTCAATTAAGTTATTGAGCAATCCAAGCTGAGAACATCTGTGAGCAAATCCTGATCAAGACTTTTTTTAATGGCAATCTTTTAAAAATATTGGTATTTACCATTGATACATTATTATACAAGCCAGCGATTAAAAATGTTTAATCTATTTTCATCTAAGGATTTGATGTTCAAACCATTCTGAAATTTACAATGGTTGAAATTCTATTTAGAGAATGTAACAGCTCATTTTTTCCTTTCTTTGATGAATATGATATTGGAATTTCTTACGATTATGTGAATGGATTTCAAGTGCAATAGATGTTTTTCATAGCGAGTGTTTCAAGGTAATAATGAAGCTCTGTTAGCGCTTGGACACCACTTAGAGGACACACTAGCCACAAATGGGCAGAAGCACAGGAGTAGATTGTGAAGTATAGGAGTATATTATAGAAATACATTGTGAAGATAAAGATTGGGACCACACCCAAGGCTGGTGTTCCTGCAGCCTCAGCTCAGCCTTGCCAGGCCTGCTGCCCTTTCCCCAGTGGCTGCCGTGGCCCCTGCTCATGGGACAGAGGTGTGAGGTAGTAGGCTGCCGAACTAGACAGCCAAGTGGCAGGGGACCTCCTTGCTCTCCTGCATCCTATCATGATGGAACAAGGAGTCTGGATGTCTCTGTGTTCCTCATTTTGCTTACCCTCATCAGAGCTCGTTACCCTGGGGCTGCCCTTTGAGAAGCTCTAGACCAGGTTGCTCCAAGTCAGAGGTGGCCAGCCACACACTCTTACCCGTTTATGGTTCACACATTAGCACACCCATTGTAAAGCTCTGCTGTAGCTTGGCCAGGAGCATTTGGGGCAGCACATGCTGGGAAATGGCAGGAGGGCACATAGAATGAATTCCATACGGCTAATTTCTACAGACCAGCGACTGCTATGGGCCTCTCATTTTCCTTCTTTCTGAACATTAGTGTCTAATGCGGTTATCTAATCCTTTCATTGACATTGTATGTTGGGAATTTGCAAAGCAGATAACTTGTCACATAGATCAGAGTCTCAACTGAGAGAAACTGTATCCATGGAGCTGCACCTGACGAGTCCTGTCTTCATCTGAGTTCAGGTGATGAGGTCATGGACTTTGAGTTGACGCTGTAATGAGATGAGATTTTGGAGATCCCAGAAGGAGGTGAGTGTATTTTGCATTTGGCAGGGATGCAAATTATTGTGGCTAGATGGCAGAATGTCTCAAAAATAGTTGCCATGAACTCCTTCCCTCTCTGGGTGTTCATGCCATTTCTCCACTAAGAGGTGGATTTGTTTCCCCTGCCCTTGAATCGGGGCTGGCTCTCTGACTGCTTTGATCAATACGGTACCGCAGAAGTGATGTTCTAAAATTTATGTGAAAATTCAAAGACCTAGGTGTCCAAAACAATCTTGAAAAGGAAAAAAAAAGTTGGAGGATGCACACTACATGATTTTAAAGTGTTCTCTAACTTCACAATTAATTAAGTGAGGTATTGGTATAAGACATAGGGCTCAGGCCAGGTGCGGTGGCTCACGCCTGTAATCCTAGCACTCTGGGAGGCCGAGGAGGGCGGATCGTTTGAGCTCAGGAGTTCGAGACCAGCCTGAGCAAGAGTGAGACCCCATCTCTACCAAAAATAGAAAGAAATTAATTGGACAGCTAAAAATATATGTATGTGTATATATATAAATTAGCCAGGCATGGTGGCTCATGCCTGTAGTCCCAGCTACTCGGGAGGCTGAGGGGAAGGATTGCTTGAGCCCAGGAGTTTGAGGTTGCTGTGAGCTAGGCTGACGCCACGGCACTCACTCTAGCCTGGGCAACAAAGCGAGACTTTGTCTCAAAAAAAAAGACATAGCGCTCAATGTAACAGAATAGAGTTCAGAAGTAGACCCATGTATATGTGGCTAATTGAGTTTTATAAAGGTGCCAAGGTAATTCAGTAGGGAAATAATAATCCTCTCAACAAATGATGCAGGAATAATAGGATTAAAGTACTAAAAAATGAATCTCAATACCTATCTCATACCACACATAAGAATTAATTCAAGATGGATCAGAGATTGAATGTAAAAGCTAAAGTTATAAAGTTTTTATAAGAAAAAACAGGAGAAAATCTTCTCAAACTTGAGTAGGTAAACATTAGA
This sequence comes from Avahi laniger, assembly GCA_963575035.1. NCBI lineage: Eukaryota > Metazoa > Chordata > Mammalia > Primates > Indriidae > Avahi > Avahi laniger. The sequence goes on from CAUYSK010113696.1 coordinate 27,606, forward strand.
GAAGACACAAAAAGCACCAAACATATAAGAAAAAAACTGTTGTGTTGGACATTATCAAAATTTTACAAATTCTGCTTATCGAAAGTAAAATTAGGAAAATGAAAGGCAAGCCCTAGATGGGTGTGTGGGTGGAGATATAACTGAGGAAAGGTATATATCCAGATCTATAAAAAATTCCTACAAAAATCCATAACAAAATAAAAACCATGCAATAAAAATGGGCAAAAGACTTGAACAGACACTTTGTAAACAAACTTATAAGAATGGCCACTAAGTATAGGAAAAGGTGTTCGACATCATCAGGAAATGAAAATTAAAATCACGAGGAGACAGCACACTATTAGAATGCCTAAATTAAAGTCAGACAACACAACTGTTGGGAAGTCTGCGGAGCAACTGGAATTCCCATAATTTGCAAGTGGGAATGTTGTATGGTATTAACAACTCTGGAAAACTTTTTGTCTGTATCTTAAAAACTTAAACACACCTATCCCATGAGCCAGAATTCCACTCTTAGGTATTTACCCAAGAGAAGTAAAATCATATGTCTATAATAAGATGATATAGGGATATTTATATAAGAATATTTATGACAGCTTTATTAATAGTAGCCCAAACCTGAAGACAACCTAGATGTCTGTCAACAGGAGTATGGATTAACAAACTGTGGTGTAGTTATGCAATGACATGCTGCTCAGCATTAAGAAAGAACAAACTGTTCATACATACAACCATGTAGACAGGTCTGAAACACATCATACTGATGAAAGAAGCTAGACAGAAAGAGCGCGTTCTGCACGATTCTACTTATATCAAGTCGAAGCACAGGCAAAACCAACCAATGATGATAGAGATCACAACAGCAGGGTGTGCGTGACAGAGGTTGTACCCTCTGAGGGTGGGGAATGACTGGGAAGCAGACACAAGAACTTTCAGGGGTGATCAAAACATCACGTTGCATACCTTAAATATATCCAATTTTTAATTGTCAAGTAAACCTCAATAAAACTGGAAAAAAACGAACTTTCTGGGGTAATAGAAATGTCCTACATCTTGACGGTGGTGATTGCACAGATGTATACATTTAGCAAAACTCATTCAATTATAAACGTAAGATATGTGCATTTCACTCTATAAACATTTTGCCTCGTTAAAGGGTTTCATCTACAGAGAAGCGATGTGGATTAGTGTTTCCTAGGCCTCATCGTTTAGGCCTTAGTTCAAATGTCTCCTTCTCAGAGAGACCTGCCCTGACCAGCTCTGGTGGCTCTTGCTGCTCAGGCTGTATCACACAACCCACTTGTATTTTCTCCCTAGTGCTTATCTGTAACCAAAAGCATGTTTTAAAATCTAAGTAATAAGTTAGTTGGTTGATTGGTTGTTCCGTCACCTCCCACTACAGTATAAACACTATGAGAACAGGAAACATGTCTTATCTTGTTCCCTGCTTTATCCCCAGAGCCTGGCAACAGGGGTTTGCCCAATAAATATTTGCTGTTATTGAATGAATAATGGATACAAAGGCAGAAAAATTAAACTGATACAGATTAAGTTCCTTCTATTTACAAAACCTGGGATGAGTAGTTTACTAGGGGGCTTACCATCATCAAAGGAGCCGACGGTCAGTTCTTCCGTTCCTTGGATGAACATTTGCTAGGCGCCTCCTGTGTGCTGAGCGCTGGACGGAAGCCTGACGCACCCAGATAAATAAAACCAGATTATTAGTGGTATTGAGTTAGGTGTTGAAGGGGAAGTGACAGGCTGAATGGGAAGTCACAGTTGAATGGAAGTGGCACAGGCTCTTTGAATCCCCACATGCTTTGGAACATCTATTTTTAGGTCCATTTTACAGATGAGGAAACTGAGTTTCATTTTTTTTCCCAAGTGTAGTCACTTCCTGTGGAAGCTCTAGAGTGGAAGAGTGAGACAATCAAAACGAGGGCCCCAGGACTGGCAACAAGGACATACCCACCGGGGCGTGAGGGGGGTCTGAGCAATGGGAAGGAAGGAGAAATGATGGGTGAAAGAGACGCTTCACCTCTAATAGTAGCTTTTACTGTATATTCCCTGTAAGAGAGGTCAGTCCTTGGCCATTAAATTATTTTTTTCTTAAGAAGCATTCTTTTATAATTGTTTTGTAAAATTTAGAGGATTGCTATGCAATTTATGCTTGCGGAAGAATTCTAGGCAAATATTTTCAATTGTTACTCATTGATTGATTAATTGCTTCCAAAGTCTATTGAACAAACCGTTATCTGGAAAACGCCTTTCTTAGTTCTCACAGTCACTCTCCCAGAAACCAGAACTCATCTCTTAGTTGATCATAATCACTAGCCCTGTCTCCCAACATTTCCTTGTCTGACAGTTCACAGGTTTCCTTCCCAGGAGACCTTGGGGACATAAATAGACACAAACCCTTTCTGGGAGTAGGCAAACAGCTGGTCTCTGGGTCCACGAAGGGGGCAGATTTAAATTTCAACAGGGACAACATAGGCTTGACATAAATGACAACTATCTAATTACAGATGATTTCCTTAATTGGGCCTATAAAGAGCAGTAGATGAGGAAGATATGTGTGGAATGATTTGGGTATATTTCTGCCTAGAAGCCGAGAAGAGATTTATGACTTCTTTTTTTTAAAGCTTATTTATTTTTGGATCGTGAAAGTAATACTTACTCATTATTTCAAACTCAGAAAATAAAGAGCAACATACAGAAGATAAATATTTCTCATACTCCTGCTACTTAGTCATAGCCACTATTAGCAGTTTGATGTATTTCCTTGCAGTTGTATTCATATATTATATATACGGTGTTTGCACAATTTTGCATCTTGACTTCTTTCATTTAGCATCTTCCCACGTTATTAAATATCCCCTCAAGCCCATTTTTAATGTCTGTATAATAATCTCTTACAAGAATATATCATAATGACTATTACCATGTCCTTATTTATGTCAGTTTAGGTCGTTTACAGTTTCTCAACATTATAAGTAAGAGCTGAAATAAATAACTTTATATATAAATTTTTCTCTACATCTCTGGTTGCTTCCTTGGAAGAGAGTCCTTTAGAGCAGCTCATGTTACGGTGTGGCCCATTAGCCACCTCCCCACAACCAGATATTAATGCAGATCAGGTCCCACCCCAGATCTGCGGCATCTGAATCTCTGCAATCAAGGCCCAAGAATGTACCTTTTAAAAAAGAGCTCCTGAAATTTTTAAGCACACTAAAGGTTGAGTTTAATAGCTCTAGAAGGACTTACTGGGTAGAAGGTTTGCATTTTTCAAAGTAAGGTTTTGACACACAGTGTCAAATTGCTTTCCTAAAGCCTTGTGTACTTTATACTCCTGCCTTTACACTCCTGGTGTATGAGGGTGCTCAGCTTATCAAACTCTTTAAAAACAACTTTGCTAATTTGATGGATGAAAAATGATGACTTCATGAAATTTTAAAAATTGATACCTAATAATTTTACACGTTTATTGGGTGTATATGATATTTTGATATATTCGTACAATGTGTAAAGATCAAATCAGAACAAATGGGATATCCATTACCTCAAACATATATCATTTCTTTGTGTTCAGAATATTCCAAATCTTCTCTTCTGGCTCTTTCAAAATATATGATAAATCATTGTTAACTATCATCATTCTACTGTGCGCTAGAACACTATAACTTATTCCTTCTATCTAACTATATGTTGGTACCCATTCACTAATCTCTTTTCATCCTCCCTTCCCAGTCTCTGGTAACCACCATTCTGTTCTTGACCTTTATGAGATCAACTTTTTAAGATCCCACATAAGTGAGAACCCGTGATGTTTGCCTTTCTATGCCTGGCTTATTTTCACTTAACGTGATGTCTTCCAGGCTTATCCACGTTGCTGTAGATGACAGGATTGCATTCTTTTTAATGGCCAAATAATATTCCATGGTATATATATATGCCACATTTTCTCTATCCATTTATCTATCCCTTGATGGATACTTAGGTTGATTCCATATCTTGGCTATTGTGAATAGTGCTGCAATAAACATGGGAGTGCAGTATATCTCTTTGACATACCGGTTACCTTTCTTTTGGATATATATCCAGCAAAGGGATTGCTGGACCATATGGTGGTTCTATTTTTAGGTTTTTGAGGAACTTCCATAACGTTCTCCGTAACAACTGTACTAATTTGCATTCCTGCCAACAGTGTACTATCATTCCCCTTTTTCTGCATCCTCCCTAGCATCTGTTATTTTTTTCTTTTTGATAATAGCCATTTTAACTGGGGTGAGATGATATTTCATTGTGGTTTTGAGTTGCAGTTACCTCATGATTAGTGGTATTGAGCATTTCTTCATGTACCTGTAGGCCATTTTTTCTGTCTTCTTTTAAGAAATGTCTATTCAGATCAGTTGTCCACATTTTAATTGGATTATTTGTTTTTTTGCTGTGGAGTTGAGTTCCTTATATATTTCAGTTATGAATCCCTTGTCAGATGGCTACTTTGCAGATATTTTCTCCTGTTCTGCAGGTTGTCTCTTCACTCTGTTGGCTGTTTCCTTTGCTGCACAGAAGTTTTTAGCTTAATGTTCATGAAATTTTTTATGGATGTAATATTTGTTAAATTATTTTTGTTCAGTTACTTTCAGATTTTTCTAGTTACATATTCTTATAATTTTAGAACCATTTCTATGAAAATACTTGCTTTTTAAAATTACACTGACAGATTTGTATTCCTCATATTTTATTTGCATTTCTCACATTTATTTTTATATAAATATAAGTTCTGTGAGTACAAGGATTTTTTTGTCTGATTTATTAGCAGCTATTATAGTGCCAAAGGCACAGAAGGCACTCCATAAATATTTTTCAAATGAATAAATAAGTAGGTGAAATCAATATATGTCTTCCCTTTCTATCATGAACACACACACACACACACACACTTCCAGGTGTGTGCACAGGCCCATGGCAGCAGCAGGTTCAGGTTCTACTCAACAGTCTTGCTTCATGATTTCTCAAGGTTTCTTTCTGACCTGAGGTTCCATGATTTGCTTCTCTCTTATTGGTGACCAAGAGAAAGCAACAGCCACGAAAGAGAAGAGAGGAGGTCCTTGGTCAGTGCATTAAAAAACCAGCTTCAAGGGAAGTAAATCTGATGACTGGCATTGCCTTCTCTTACCTCACGCACTACGGAGGGCCCCTTTCTGAAGGGCCCGTGCCTGAGTCCAGCCTGAGAACAAAGATGTGTGAGGTTTAATTCTCAGCGCTTTGCCTTTGAGCAATTTGATTCCAGGTTATAAGGTATCTTTTTTGGTCAAGCATTTTGGTGAGAATTGCAAGCCCCCCACATAGAATAAAATCAACCTTTGTGACATTGACAAAGTGTTCATTCAATACTAATAGATGTTTCAAAATGATATATTGTCATTTGCCTGAGCAAAATGCAGTCGTTTTATCTTAGGAAGGTTATGTTCTTCCTGACTCATGTTTTCATGGTGCTCCAGGATCTGTTGCAGATGTTGGGACAAAAGAATGGTTTTGAGAAAGGCCTGGTTCCATGATGTCACCATGATTTGACCTTTGGAAGTCCCCCCAGTACACTGTCATTATGTGCTTCCTCCTGCTTCTAAGACTTTTGAAAAATAATGACAGGATAACAATTTAATGGTGTGGAACCCATAGTGTTTGATCTTGCCTGACTAAATCACCCACATTTGTATAAACTGCGGGAGATACCCAGATGCCACCTTGAGCTTTGGTGAGAATTTGTCTTCTTTCATCTTCATAATTATAAAATTGAAGAACCTTGCACACTTCCTGGATGAAAATTATCCGTTTTTGTTTTTGTTTTGTATTGTGTATCTTGTTTTTTAGGTGCTGGAAAGAGATGGGAGGTAGAGAAAAATGTGAGCAAGATTTTGAGCACTTGCTGATGAAGGACCTGTGGGTATCTGGGCTGCCATTTTGAAACCAGCCACTGGATGCAAAGGCTGGTCAACACTGGCTGTGAGACATGGGAACATTTCAAGTTGAGAACCTTTGTACTCAATGTCCCATCTTCAGATGTTAATCCAAGTTGCCTTTCATCATTCTAGTTTGTTCTTTGGTGAGTTTGAGTGGAAAGTCAGTTTTTCCAGGGACTGCTGAGAACCCCAGTTTAAGCTGACTTTAGAGGCTTCACATTGGCAAAATTGTATGTTAAAACCGTACATTAAGGCCACACACCCCACTACCTTGTGATTCCCCCCCCCCTTATTCTCCTAGCTTCCTCCCCAATGTCTGAAGTTGTTAGGATAAAGAAAGCACAGCTAGTGATATCCAGAAAATAGAAGTTGTCGTTCTGCAAGCTCAGGCTCAAAACTTGCCTATTAATTGTTGCTGGCAAAAAAAAAATCTTTATTGGATTTTCTTTTCCTTCAAAAGAGTGATCATAAATTAATGGATTCATGCAAAGATAAAAAAATCTGAAATATATTTTCCACCAAAGACAGCCTCTTCCTTAAAGTGAGTAGAATGCTGGAAATAAAGATTGTAAAGGCAGAAGAGAACTGAAAATCCATGGTAGCCAGGACTTAGAAAAATGCAAACGATTTCCCTTTTCTGCAGATTCAAAGATGGCAATGTTGCATTTCTTTGTTCATTGTAGCTCCTCATGGTTTTGTTAATCTGGAAGCAAATCAGGCTTCAGGAGCTGGAGGGGAGCTCCTTGGTCTGTAAGTCCTTCTGAACATAAAAGGACAATATTTAAAAGGCCATGACTCTCAAAGCCATCTCTAACATTTATAGGATTTCTGCCAATATCTATCTGCTCCTTGCAAACAGTGAGAAGCCATAAAAACAGCAACAGCACCTCCCTGTATCTCCCTCAGCCCTTTCTTTATAATTTCTTTCCTTTAATGAAGGGAAATTGGCGTGCTATATTGTGTCAGAGTTGGGGGTTCACATGGATACAAATGGGAAGTAAAGAGGTTCTGGCTGCCACCGTGCCAGGTGTTCACTAATTGTAAAACTGAATAATGGATAATAACCCATCTTAGTGTGTTTATCAATGCAGTTCGCTCTCTATGATGCAGAAGAGGTCATTGGAGACAATGTGAAGGCCTCTCATCTATCCTATTCATTAACAAGGCACTGCTGGCTGAAATACAGGCTCCATTACCTAGCTGCAACAATGACGGGACCCTGCATCAGATCGTAATTAGGTTTGATCAGGGCTAGGGTACAGTTGCTATAATCAGAATCACTCAGAATTAATTTTATGCTTGTGAAAGGATATGAGGTGAGATTGATTTAATGGTAACCAAAGCAACTCCCTTTTCTATAACTCTCTAAGCTTAAGAAAAAAAGCAGAAAGAGAAAGCGAAAAATGGAGGGCAAAGGAAAACAGAGATGAGCATTTTAGTTCTATTAATTTTATCGTAACTACTTAGGAGATTGTGTGTTACAGGAAGAGCAAATATATGATAACAAGGTGATCACCGTCTGGGTCCTAGAAATTGCTGTAGATCTTATCACGTGCCTCCAGCAGATCCTGGGATGCCTAATTTCCTCTTCCTTTTTGTTCATTTCATATGTGTTTGAAAACAGCCCAATTAGGGCAAAAATTTCAATTTGCAGGAAAAAGAGGAGGAAATTCAAGCTGAGCAATATTTCCTTTCTCTGGTAAGAATCAATTATTCGGCCTTTTACTTTTGACGCTTTATATATCTCAGACCTGGTGACCACTGGCTTATATATGAGAACAAATAGAAGATTCTGGAGACCTGTTTGTGACACAGTTTGAGATGGATGTTACGGAGATGTGGGATGTGTGGTAAGGGAGCCGTACCTAATTCCTCACTGCTGAGTGTTCATTAAATGTTCTCTAGGTCAGCAAAGTGCTGCTCTGGGAATAGCATCTCACCTTAAAGTTTGAGATAATTGGTCAATGTGTGCATATGCATGCATTTGAGCGCACTTACGTACATATGTGCAGATACTGGCACACGTGATTTGCTCCATTCATGTATGTTTGATCTCTAACATTTAGATGTCATAAATGAAATGTTTGCTCTTTCTCCTCCCACTCCTGCAGATCTGTGAATCTTTTCCTGTGTCACATTAGCTTCAAGTAGACATATCACAGTCATTTTGAGGAGCAGATACTGTAAAAATACGTAGCCAATGTCTTAAAGGGAGAGGCTTATTTTTTTCTTAAATACATCTCAGATTATTTTGTGGATAAGAAAATAGCATGTAAAAACTTTGAGTCATTCACATGATTGGGAAGTGTTGAAACAAAGTATATCTCTTCCAGATTTTAAAAAAAGATACACTCTAGCTCTTTTTTGCTCATGGGCACGACATCTTAGCTATTGAAATAATAAAACTATGATAAACTTGTGAAAAAAAAATCATTGAGGTGATATCAGTGCATATTATCACCTGTCTGACTACCCAGAAATTTCATATGTAAATTTTGATTTTTATGTCACATATTTGAGGTTTGAATAAAGCATCACATTTAGCTAAAATTGATTTCACTTGGAGCTGGAGATTTTACGAAACCTTAAAAATACACTGCAAGTATATTGCCTTTATTGTTTTTCTTCTTTTTTTTCTTTTTCTTTTTGTTTGTTTATTTTGGCCAAAGAAAATTGAGATAATGAACTGGAAAATTGTGGAGCCGGAATTAAGACAACTGTGCAGCGGAAGGATGACTCTAGAGACAATCTTCATGCTGTAGCTTTGTAGGTTTTCTTGATTTTTCTCCCATTATTCTATTATAGGAAGAGTATAATGGAAGAAATGGCAGGGACATTAAAGTTTAAGTGAATAGATGTATGTCTTATGTTAACTTCTGAAGAGTAGTGACCAAGGTATATGTGCAGAAAGGTATAGCAGGCCTGAGACTGCTGGCCTGTTTGCAAGGTTGGTCCTTGGCTGGTCTCTGGGAACTGGGTTGGTTAACGCTTCCCTACATTAATATAAATGTTTCCCTAAATGCTAAGATTGACTTACTGTACAAACAATGTGGTTTATGCTAGATACCTGCTTTCCTTTCTGGAGCACGGAATTTTAGGGACTGCAGTTAGTCATATACACACTACGTGCCCATGTGACCAACTTTTGATAAAAACCTTGGTCCCCTGGGCTCAGACACACTTTCCTGGTAGATAACACAGGTCACAATGCATTGCTGGAAGAAATAAGCATGACTTGTGCAATTCTACCAGGAAAGGATTCTTGGAAGCTTGTTTCTGTTTCCTCTGGACTTTGTCCCATGCACCTTTTCCCTTTGCTGATTTTGCTTTTATAAATTTTAGCTGTGAGTACAAATATGTGCTGAGTCCTGTAGTCCTCCTAACAAATCGTAAAACTTGGGGGTGGCCTTGAGAACCCCGACACAGTAAGAAAGTAGATTCTGAGTAGTTCAATTATTAACTGTGTTCACATCCCCAAAAGCAGTGTTGAAAAAAGAAGATGACTTAGTAAAATATTGAGAATGCTTTTGCAAAGTGTTACTACCCAATTTGGAGAGGAAGAAACAGACTGCGGCTCTGAGCAGGCAGGCCAGGGAACAGGTGTGAACATACAGGAGGGAAGGTGCTTGCAAAGCCCTAAGAGAAGTTTTACCCTCCATCCGCTTCCAGTGCCACTCTCCCAAAACTATTAACTACCAGGCCTCCAAATCACAAGTTACCATATTACCTTCCTTCTTGGGATTGGAAGAGTAGGAATGGCTGCTGAGGAGAGATGGTTTAGTGAAATGGGAAAAGTCAAGAACAGTGGCTGATTCTCTGACAGAGCACAGGTTCCAATGCTCCATGCCGCCCTGGTAATCCATCTGAAACAGAATGGTAGTCCCCTGTGGAAATGGGACATATCCCTCCCTAGGTGGAGTAAACCCTGGAAAAGTTACATCAAACCAAATCTTGGAAGAGGCAATAGTTCAGGTCTTCTAATAAAAGCTGCACATAAATCCAGTTGACCATTCACCTCCACCGTCAGGACGGCAGGCTACCAGAAACATGGACACAATACAACATCCTCAAACTCTAGCTCAGAGGTAAAGACAATTTGATCTCCAATACAGTGGAAAAAGAGTGTATGAGAATTCACCCACACCACGTCAGAGCAAGGACTGGGCAAACATACCATGCTCCCCACAGAAAGAGAAGGAAAGAAAGAAGGGAAGAAAGAAGGAAAGGAAGAAAGGAGGAAAGAAAGAAAGCCTTAAAAATGCAAAGAACTCAGTCCAGAAGAAACCATAATTCCAAGAATAGAGGGCTTCATTCCATAAAAGAACTTAGTAAGAACACAAATTCAACAAAATGAGAACTCAGAAACAAGGTGGTGAAACACCAGACCAGGAAGAAGAGGGATGGAAAACCTTAGGAAACAAGCTGAAGAACAAAACAACACAGTTAGAAACCTAACACTTACACCTCGTATGTCAGGGAAAAGAACAGACATAGAAGAAAACTGGTTACTGACAGAATAGGCTTGAAATAATCACAGCGCTTGCAGAGGAAAACAAGATTAAAGCATTTAAGAGAAATTAAACAAATATTAAAGGCCAACAAAGTTAATCAAACATGTAAGAATCATTGGTGAACTTAGGGGACACAGCCCAACAAATGAAGTGTGCAAACTCTCCAAAGACATACGAGGAAGAAACCTTCCTAAAAAGAGTTCGAAGAAAAATTGTTCAGAGTGATCAACACTGAAATATATCTTGGTTAAGTTGTCGGCTTCAAGGATAAGGAATGACTTGCTCATGCATCCAGGTAGAAAATGCGAGTCATTTACAAGGAAGAAAAATCAGACCAGAGACTTCTCTATGGCAACATCTCATTCCAGGAAAAAAAAAAAATCTGCTGTAACGTCTGTGAAAGAATGCGAAACCCCCAAATGTTATATTAAGGCAAGTTGTCATTCAAGTGTAATGGCCAAAGGCACACCTTTTCAGAAATGAAAGTACCGATTCCTACTTGAAAAAGTTTGTGGTGACGAAGTCAAGCCATGCAAGATATAAATAAAGTAAGGAAACTCGGAAAAAGAAACACCACAGTGAAGGGCCTGGTGAATGCAGAAACCATTTAAATATAGAACTGAAATTAAACAAATTTAAGAATATGGTTATAGAGCAGAATGCAAATGCTATAATCTTGATAGTAAAGAAATAATCTAAAACAAAGATTGGGAGATGGGGAAGATGTGTAAGAGTAATCATTTTTTCAACACTTTGCTGAGAGTCAATTGATATTTTCACTTGTATTAATATTTAAAAAAGGAAGCTTCTAATGTCTTAGAGTCTTTTTGTATTTTTCTCTTTCAGCTTTTAGCAAATAATACTCCTTGTGGTTAAAAAATTTCTTTAGTTTTAACTTAATTTCTTTTTCTTCTGTTTAATTGAAGAAAAATTTAAGTTAATGTTTTCAATAAATGACATCTATATTATGATTCCATTTATGTGAAATTATATCCATTTAGACATTCATCTATTCTACTAATACACACACACATACGTAGATATCTTGAATAATATTCATCAAATTAGTTTTTTTCCAAATGGTGTGATTTTTGGTGACTTTAAAAAAACTCGTCTTGCTTAAATTTATTACAATGAACAGAAATCTTTTTATTATCAAACACTTAAGACAGTAAAAACATTATAGAGAATAATTTAATGAATGCCTGTGCAATCCACTACCCAACTTAAGGAAACAAATGCATTGCAAAAGAACCTTGGAGTTTATCGCCTTTGTGTGTGTGTATGTCTTTTTGGTGTGGAGTAATTTTTCGTCTGAAATAAGTTTCTTCTCTATTTCCTTCCTTTTGTAAAGGGTCTTAGAGTTAGATCGACAGAAAGAAGGTAGGAAATGAAAAAGCTTTATTGTTGGCTAGTGGGTGGGCTAGTCTAAAAAGTAGAAAACTCCTGTATTCTGACAGCAGCTGAGGAAAACCATTGGCATGGGTCCTTTTGTCTGATCCTGAGTCCAGATGCTTGCCCTTGCTGGTTATAAATGATCCAAGGTTAGAGTTTATGGTCAAGTGAAAGAACACAAGACATCATCTGAAGCATAAGTCTTTGCGGCCAACATGGTACTTACGTTGGGTCTGCTGAGCCTTGCAAAGTGGAAGGTTCCATTATTTCTCTTTGTTTCTTGGCCCTCTTCCTCACATCAGCACAGAAGGCTACAGGACGAGCTAGGGTGCTCTTTGTCATTCTCTGGCATCTGCTGCAAAGTTAGCCATCTCAGGCTTCCAGCTTCTTCTCTGCACTCTGAATTCCTGGTCTGTACTTGGAATTTGTTGATACTGAGAGATAGGTTACCTGGTCAGTTGACCTGTTTGTTTCCAGAGCACCTTCTGGGTAGGCAGTCCCATTACCATTTCGTTTTGTAAATTGAGAGATGTGGGTTCAAAAAAATATATATATAGCTACACCCCTCTCCTGGACACACCCAGCCACTCGATCATTTGTTCACTCAACAAATATTTACGATCCAGAATGGAAAGGGAAGACCTGGAAAAATAGTGTTTTAATTAATCAAGATGTGAGAGCTGGAATCTTATTTTTAAACATTACTATCCCCAAAAAGTGCTGGACTCGTTTGTGCATCATTTTAAAAAATTCATTCAGCAAATACTTTATCAGTTCTTACGGATATTCTAGAGGTGAGATGCCCTACTGATTTCTATGTCTAGACTCAACCAGAAGTGGAACCCTTGCATCTGGGCAACATGACCTCAGATTATGGTCATGCGCTTGCCTGGTGGTAGTGCCATACCAAGGGCAGAGCTGCGGGAACGTTCTGCCTTGGGTATAGAGAGTAAGGGAGCATGTGGATCGTAGAGAATTTAAAAAACAACTAAAATTTGGAGTGCCTTTTATTATTACCATGCGCTGACAATTCTAGACAGTGTCAAAGATAATGTACTCCTACACACACACACACACAAAATTCGTCATGCCAAGTTCTAAGCAATTGCAGCCGTCAATGTTGAGTGATGTAGACATATGCATAGCTGGTGCTGGGCAGACATATTTACAGCCTTAACCACTTTTGAAAAAAAATTTGTATAGAAAAATGCCCACTTTGGGTGGGAAAGCTTGTTACCCACTTATGCACAGCCAATAGATTTATATTCCCTCCAATTAAAATGGAGGCTGAGGCATCCTTTACAGAAATTCATTTCACACATCACAGAACTTTTATTTGCATTTATACTTTACACAGTGAAATGGAGTGGTGAACTGTGAAGTGTAATGTTTTTGTTTGGCAAATGCAAATTTTATTTCATACATGAAATATTTCGTAGAATTCGAATAATATCTTTAAAATTAAAATGTATTTTAAAAATGAAAAATAAACAGTCACATCCAGAAAACAGTAGTTATTACAGAAAATAATTTTATATAGAGGCAGGGACTGTTAAAAACGATACCATTGATGTCCAGTTCACAAGATAAGCCGCTGCTTGGTGGCTTCATTTAATACGTTGGTGGTCAGACTTCTAATGGATGGAGGATGTGGCTCTCACATAATTGGCTACAGGTTTCTTTCTATTTTTTGTCCTTCCTGTCTGAGATATTTTTGTACTGAGATAAACAGAAATGCATTATATTTTTGAGGCCTTTTATTTAATGCCACTTCTGAGTGAATGAAAATTGCTGCAGAACACCCACCACAGCAATTTACATTCTTTTCTAAGTTTATTATTCACTCATTTATGGGCAAGGGAGAAAAAGAACATGGCAGGAAAAGAATCATTTCAAATCTTTTCAAGCCTGATTTGGATGAAGCTAGGAATGGAATTGAGCTGGGAATGTTTGTGCTGAACTTGTAAATTTGGTTTAGAAACCAAACCAAGCAAAGGATGTTCTTTCCAAATGCAAAGTGATGGTGAGAGGTGCTTCCGGGAGAGATTATTCTGGGAATGGGGCTCACATACTTCCCTTCCTCTAACTCACGCATCTCCAGAGAAAGCCCAAGAACTTAAAGAAAATCACCACCTCCACTCCAAGACAGGCTCAATATAAGCAGGCTTTGGTGACAGAGGGCACATGGCCGTTGCTAAAGTGGGACATCCCTCTAGCCCCCACCCTGCAGAAAACAGGAGCAGCTATACTTTCAGGATAAGGACAAAAAGCACAAGGCCAGACAAGTAAAATTCCATTCTATGCGTGAAAGATGCTGAAGTTTATCAGCATTATTGAGCACTTTGAAGACGAAAGTTGGTGGTGGAGGGGGAACCTATCTATTTCCAGAGTTTTAAGATTAAATGTAGCAGAAGCTCTTTTCTCTGAGCCAGTGGGACCAATAATTGAAAAAATCTGGCTCAATTAGGCTGTCATAGAATGATATACACATGCCTTAAACACTGTAACATAAAATACATACATGGATACAATTTACCAGTTGTTTGACGTAAGACCAAGGCTTTTGCTTTGAGTTTGGATCTGTGAATTGAAAATTTCTCTGCATTTTCTATAATTTCCTGGTTTTGTTTCTTTAAAACAGAGAGTTTAAAGACACGAACGAAGCAGCCTGAATGCAGAATCATTCTAGATTCTTACGAATTCTTTTTCTCATTTTAAAAATCCAAGAGCACCAGCCTGAGCAAGAGCGAGACCCCACCTCTCCAAAAAAAAAAAAAAAAATAGAAAGAAATTAATTGGATAGCTAAAAATATATACAGAAAAAGATTAGCCAGGCATGGTGGCGCATGCCTGTAGTCCCAGCTACTCGGGAGGCTGAGGCAGTAGGATCACTTGAGCCCAGGAGTTTGAGATTGCTGTGAGCTAGGCTGACGCCACGGCACTCACCCCAGGCAAGCGATTGAGACTCTGTCTCAAAAAAAAAAAAAAAAAAAATCCAAGAGCAATTTTTTTTTTTTTTTTTGAGACAGAGTCGCACTCGCTTGCCGGGGGCGTGTGCCGTGGCGGCAGCCAAGCGCACAGCACCCACAAAC
>CAUYSK010113697.1:0-35894 GCA_963575035.1 Avahi laniger
AGGGACCCTGTCATGGATGAGCATTGTATTATAAAAGAAAATACAGAATCATAGCCTGAATTTCAAGAATGAAAACCAGCAGTTAATCCCAAGTGAGTACTGCCTGACAAATGATGAAATGCAGTTTCCTGATCACAGGTAAAATAAAATAAGACACCAAATAACTGTACAGAATAAGAACTAGAAAGGACCTAAGTGTCTTCCAAAATTTATGTATTCTCACATGAGGAAAACATTTAAAATGTTAAGAATTTTATTATTTACAATTTTATTACTTTAAATTCTTAACTTTAAAGGCTCAATGCAACAAATGCTGGAATAAGGCAATTTTGGCTAGAATATTTTTCATGTAATCTTTTTGATGTGTTTTTCATTACATAAAGTCAATCCTTTAAAATATTTAGTTAAAATATATTTTAAAAATTGTATAAGAAAAAATGTATAAGGAAATTTAAGGCATTTTGACTGTAAAGCGATTTATCAAGGAAATATATATTGATGATAAAAATAAAGGCAAATAATGCTTGGGAACAATATAGAAATCCTAAAGTTTATTATTGTAAAAGTTATTTCTTACATAAACCTTTTCCTTAGGTGAATAATTGGTTGCTATGGTAATTTGTAGATACAATTTGAGACAGCAATGAACGTAAGTAATGGAAATCTTCAACCTACTCAGAGGAGGAATGATGACTTTTGCTGGAATCAAAAAACATCCTAAAATGTATCTTCTCCTAATTGTGTTTAATTTCATATTACAATGATTAATCAGAGTGAACGTCTTTATTTTCTGCTATTTTAACTGCAAGAAATGATCTCTCCTGTTTTTATCCTATTATAAGGATCGTTTCAAAAATGGGAAACAATTAACACTGGGTTTAATGCCTGAGTGCTGTAGAGCTGAAGTAATTGCACTCAAGGTCTGCTAACTTTTTAATCAGGCATTTGGTTGCAAGCTGCTCGCAATTGATTCTGAGAGAACTAACACTATCGAAAGAAGAAAGCAGGTGTGCCAGAAAAGCAGGCATGTTGGCAAAACAAATGAAAGATTTTAAAAGGAAAGAAAAAAAAAAAAGCAAAGCCAAGCAAAGTGCTTGTCAGCAGGCTATTATTTTTTTGGCAGGGCCTATTACTGAACAAGGCCAGTGTGTGCACAAACACAGTGGTGGAAGCCCCACTGACCTACTGCTTTCAAAGGGTGATACTAAAGCTTAGCAGTGAGGAGCCCTGTCCATCCTCATGTTAGGGAATTGAGTTAATTAACAGAGAAGGCTTGAAACTTCCATATTCAGGAGAGTTAAGACACCATGAGAGGTTTCTGGAATTACATTCTAATTAGAAATGTTTCCTCTTTGCATTCAGGCTACTCTTTGAAAAACAAATTTGGTTAGGTACTTTGTTCTCTCTTAAAGAAAAAAATTCTACAGTTTCCCTCTAAAAGCTAATGATTTTTTTCTTTCTTTAATAAGAGTCATTCTTTAGCTGTGAAAGTGACTTCTTCTGGGCAAGTTGCACACATTTAAAGGCAAATATATTACTTAAGAGCTTGAGGGGAGGAGGTTTAAAATCCCCTCTTCTGTAGTATCTTGAAAAGGGAGGTTCTAAGAGTTCATACTCCTGTAAAAGTGCTTTACACTCATAGGAGAATATTCTGACAACAAGTGGAGAAATACTTCTAAAATTCCAAGTTTGAAATTTTTTAATGATGTTTAGGTATACTGTTGATTTCTCTTTATACAGAAAGAGGAAAACGAATGAAAGATTTGGCTATTTACCTGGGGAATTCTAACACAGTTGATATTATTTTCTTAAATCCATAGAAGCAAAAAAGAGCACTTGAACATTTTAAGAAGAGTATAAAGCAGAACTAGCTTTCGAGCAGAAGAGCAAGTAAGAGCAAGAAGAACAAGAAAAAGAAAACAACAGAAATGAGTTTTCTCAGACAAAATCCTGTGCACATTTTAATTATACTTGTTTGCCTAGGCCCCAGGCAATCTATATTAGAATTCATTAGGATGTCTCAGGGTCCAGGATAAGGTATACAGAGATCAATGGATCGAAAACATTATAGCCAATTACATCAGTTTCTACTCCAGTTGCAAACAAGT
The DNA here is from genome assembly GCA_963575035.1 of Avahi laniger. NCBI lineage: Eukaryota > Metazoa > Chordata > Mammalia > Primates > Indriidae > Avahi > Avahi laniger. Next base: position 2,109 of record CAUYSK010113697.1, read on the forward strand.
TATAGAAGTCTCAGCTCCTTTGTGTGCATCACCTTAGCTTCCAGTGAGCTCTCCTTTAGCCTCTCCTAGTGTAAACAGCTCTCCCCAGTCACCACAGCATCTGTTGTTTCTAGGGAAAGGGCTAATACAAATAAAAGGGAGGCACCTGGCATCTGGCCACCTGCACACAAAGTCGCTTAATCATATGGGACTCTCACATTGCTATGATCTCCTGCATTTCAGGAAGGATGCCAAATGGAAAACAAAGAGACTGGCAGGCAAGAAGCCCCTTGGTGGCCTGGATTACGTCACAAGGATGGGCTTTGCCAGATTAACATCTCTGCTATTTCTGATTCCAAATGTGACTTTAAATAAAGTTCTCATTCTCTGTGTGGCATTTCACAGCAACTGAAAATCGAGTATTGAAGCAGTTCTTTGGAATCCAGTAAATCTGAATGGCGGGTGTGTGTGTGCACACATGTGTGAATTATTTTCTAAGAACTTGGGGAAATAGATGCCATAATAACTTTTCCTGCCAATGATAAGGAAAAGGCATCCCAAACTCCTGGGCATGTTTGTGAATGTGAAGTGTCACCAGTTACATGGATTTCCTGTCTATTATCATGTTTTTATAAAACCTAATGCTTAATCTTTCAGAGCCTCCACATCAAAGAAATCTACAATCCGCCCTCTGTGTTTGGGGTGTTCTGCATACATAGATTTAGCCAACTGCAGACCAAAAACATTCATGAAAAATATTACAACACAATAAAAATAATAGAAATAAAAAACAATAGCATATGACAATATTTATGTAGCATTTATAGGTATAAGTAATCTAGAGATAATCTAAAGTATACAGGAGGATGGTGTGTAAGTTATATGCATATAATATGTCATTTATATCAGGAGAGTGAGCATCTGCAGATGTGGGTCTCTGCCAGGGTCCTGGAACCAATACCCTGTGAATACTGAGGGCTGACTGCATTAGTAAAACCTTGCTTTTGCTAGATTTCGATTGTTTGAATTTTTTGTGCTGACTGGTTTGAGATTTCTCATGTTATTTATAATCATATTTGTTTTGGAAACAACCTTATTGGATAAGTAATTTTAATGATACCAATACCACTCAATATATTTATAAATAAAAGTTTTCTAACTTAAAAATAATGAATTTAATAGGAGGAAACACTATGACTTTGAGATAAGTTTAATTTGCAAGTACTTCTTACATCTATTCTAATTTCCCACATTGAAATAAAAATACATTTATTTTAGCTTGAGAGATACCTTTGGTTTTTAAAGATTATTTATTCATTTTATTCCTTTGTTCCAGACTTAAAGTACAGGATAAGCAGTACTTAAGCATAGCCATGCTCATCTATTGGTTATTTATTTACTTATTTTTTTGGAGACAGAGTCTCACTATGTTGCCCAGGCTAGAGTGCCATGGTGTCAGCCTAGCTCGCAAGCCACCTCAAACTCCTGGGCTTAAGCGATCCTTCTGCCTCAGTCTCCCGAGTAGCTGGGACTAAAGTTATGCACCACCATGCCCGGCTAATTTTTTCTATATATTTTTAGGTGTCCAGCTAATTTCTTTCTATTTTTCATAGAGATGGGGTCTTGCTCTTGCTCAGGCTGGTCTCGAACTCCCGACCTTGAGTGATCCTCCCACCTAGGCTTCCCAGAGTGCTAGGATTACAGGCATGAGCCACCACGCCACTTGGTTAATTTACTTTTAATTTTCATGTCCTTCCTCAATATATACATGAATGTATGTACATATAGTAATACATTTTATATTTTCTCTATATCATTAACATGAGTTATCTTCAATTTAAAATGCCAAAATCATTATGTCTCACAAGCACAATTTAAACACTCATTTGTTTATTTACAATGTTTTCTTAAAAATGTATACATGAATTCTAGATTCAAGATGTGCCTCATAATCAATGTGATAGAGTGTTAAGTTGTAATTTAGTTGTCAACACCAGTTTTTAATGGTACTTAAAATAATGGTACCTATAGTTTGCAATCTATGACTTTTCTGATCTGGTAAAATACTATGTTGATATCCATGAGGAGAAAAAGATTGGAACTAAGCATTTTTGAGCTTTTATTGTTTTCTTATCATTACATTGGGAGTTTTATACTTAAGATTATATTCATCAAACTCTGTCTTCAAAACCAGTACTTTCTTTTGGCAAAGGAGGAAATAGATTTAAAGATATATAGTTGTAACATATCCCAGGTCATATTTTATAAATGTAATTGTTAGGATCAAATCACTTGCTTGTTGTTATTTGTATGCACTCTCTCTCTCTGCGAAAAAATTAAAATAAATACAACAACAAAAGACTCAATTATCACCACTGATGAAAAAAACTACTAAAATTTTAAAAAATAACAAAAACATATTCAATGGCCAATGCAATGTTAAATCGAGTATTCTTCCACTAGCTTATAAACACCACATAGACAGGGGCATGTTTGTTTTAGTATCAAATATATCTCTAGTCTTAGAACAGTGCTCAATAAGTATTGACTAAGTCAAAGAATTTCGGTCTCAAAGGCTTATTTTGTGCATGCACTAGTCATCCAAACCGAGGTGAAACATCATCCGACTTACCAGACTCAGTAATAAGTCTCACTACATTTTACATCCTTGGGGAGGACCCCTGCTTCAAGTCAGAATGATTTATGGAAAAATAAGTATGCTAAAATAGGCCCGGGAACATTTGAAAGCAAATGAAGTTTAATGTGGTTTATTCCTCCATTTAGGACATATATTTGTGTTTGGAAAAAGCAGCAGAGAAAAGGAGGTTTGATTATCCCTTAGCAGGTTTTAATTTTCTACTCCAACTTTAAAGCACATGCATCCCACAGCATTTTTTTCCAAAAGACTTTTTACACGTTGACTGCCATGTGAGTTGTATTTAACTCATGCTAGTTTTGAGTCCAGGATTTCGTGAAGCAAAACCCTGCAATTGGTTCATGAAAATCTTTTTTTTTTTTATTTATTTATTTTTTTATTTCAGGATATTATGAGGGTACAAACATTACGGTTACTCTTTATGTCTTTGCCTCACCCAAGCGAGGGTTAAAGGCATGACCTTCCCCCCTACAGTGTTCCTGTTGATGTTCTTATTGTTACAATTTATATTGACAATTTAATTCTAAAAATGTGGATTGTGTTGCATATAACTTATTCACAGAAAATAATAAAAAATAACAAATTTTTCATTAAATTAGAAAGGATCATTTTGTTTTTGAAGTTTTTATTTTATTTTCATAACAAAACGCCGTGGCCCCAAGGAAAAATTATTTTTCTAGTGTGGAAATGTGTTAAACATTTCTTTTCTATTGTTGCTTCTGCCCACCCGCCTCGCCGCTGCCCTGAACTCTTCTTTCTCTGTATCATCACTGGTTCTCAACTTAACTCCACCCATTAAATCATTAAAAATATGGTATGACTTTTGTCATAAAAGTGAGCTGATTTGGGGGTGCGCGTGCATCTGTGTGTGTGTATGTATGTATGTGTATGTGTATGTATGTATACATGTGTAGTTATTTTTACCTAGGACTAGTGAATGTACAAGTAGCCAAAAAAGAGTGAAGTGTAATAAGTAACTGCAGAGTTGATGACGACACCATTGAAGGTGCTATTGCTTTGCCGGGTGCTGCAAGACTATTAACTGCTGGAGGATTTTAAGCTACACCACCTGAAAAGTGGTCAGTATTTAAATCTTTCTAACATTTGGAGCCAGATGAATGCCTAAAATATTTCTTCCTCTCACTCCAGCTTCTCACTGTGAGTTGAAAATTATAACACACCACCACACAGTAAATGAATTATAACTTGGGGCTTGCAGTGTGGAGGAAGAATATTGGAAGAAGAGAAACCTTCCAGCCTGGTAAGGTTCCCTTGGAAAAGTGAGACTGTTTATTTCTCCAAATGCCTCAGCACCAGCTCTCATCCACCTGTAGAAGCAAGAGCTGTCCTGGCTACTTGCAGTACGTGGGGTTGAGCTGTTTATTTCTTCACTCTTTTCTTCCTTGAGTTTCCTTTTTGGTCATCATTGACTTTATAATTAGTCGCTTCATTGTCTGATTACTAAGGTTGCATGTAAATAAGGCAGCTTGAGAGAATGAAAGAAGAGGCATGTTCAGGTACTGCATACTGACATCCAGCTGATTACAGTGACCAATCTATTCAGGTATCTGACTTCAAATGCCCAGTACATTTACATGTAAAACATCTTTGAAGAAAAAACCAAAAATTTCTGGCTGACATTTTTCTTTAATTTTCAATATCTAAGTGGAGCAGTAATTTTAAGGTTGCACAATACAAATATGTTAGTGATGCTTCTAGAAATACATGTAGCAATTTATTATTTGCAATATACTATTAGTAGTTTATTATGAAGAACTGAAATCTAAAATTCATGATGAATATAAAAAGAAAATTATACTGTACTTGAAATCAGAAGTGAGGATATCAGTTTAAAAATCAAAACTTAATAATTTCACATTTGTAAACAAAACAGTAAAAAAATAAATCGCATATATAAATCTTTACATTCGTTTTTTTTTTTTTTCTTTTTGAGGATTATGATTTGGTGACATGCTGGTTTAGCTATAGCCATAATTATACCATCATTTCCTGCTTCCTTTAATAACTAAGAATTTCAAGATGAAGAATCTCATTTCTTGTAGATAGCTAAGCATTTTCCTTCCCCTTGCTGGAACTGCAGAATTGAGATAACTGCTAAACCTGACACTCTGATATGAGTTCCAGTGCTAGGAGGATGAGTGTCCTTCACTTTGATCTTTACTAACTTTAAGTGACACTTCTCATTACCCCTCACCAGCTCTTCCCCAAAGCTTCCAGCCTTTTCACAAGCTGTGAATGAGAACTCTGACTGACAGCACCAATACTGTATGCTGAGTAATAGTTTGTTTTCAATGTGTAGCTTCAGGATCATTTACTAATTAAAATTGCTTTACCATGGAGAGGTCCCCTGAGGTTTGCCCTTGTTTATCTGGGTTAGTCCATGAAATCATGGTTGAACCAATCCTTAGACCATAATTTGTTGCTAATTCAAATGAAAAAGTTGGAGATAAAATTGGCTTACAATTTTATTCACACACATACACAATTAGGTTCATTATAAACCAAATAAAAGCACACACAGACATAAAGTCTGACACAGGAAGACAAAGCCTACATATGCAGCAGTAGAAATATAGGACTAACTTCAAAATATGCTCTTGATAATGGGGGAAGGGTGAACTTTGAACAAACTGCATTTTCTGGTTGATTTATATTTATAACCATAAAGTCCTGGAATTATAACATCATAGCCCTTTGGCTCTAATTAACACATACGCTCTCTAGGATATAAGCACTCAAGTCAACCAATAAAATAGCTTAGACTCACTTTCCCATGGAAGGTTAATACGGTGACACGCTGAGGTTCTCATTCCCACATTTGTTTAATGCTGTGACATGATGAAAATTATTGCTTATGAGTGAGTGTGTGTGTGTGTGTGTGTGTGTGTGTGTGTGTGTGTGTGTGTTGGGGAGGGGAGATAGGAAAGCCTCAGTTACTTTGATTTCTTCAGTGTACTGGCAACCTCGAGAGGAAAATATCGAGTATATAAAAGATGACAGCCTAAAGAACTAGTAAAATAAATGATTTAAAGGCAATATGGAAAATAAGACTTAAATATCAAACAATCAAACAATTCTCCTGATTTATATTCATTGTCCACAATATTGCATATTGAGTATCCGGCATAGGCACTGGCAGGCAGCAGACTCTCAGACACGTTTGAGGAGCTTCATGGGAAAGGATGGATGTATGGATGTGAAGGACCACGGTGTGGAGGAAGGAGTTGGGATAGGTCTGGGGTCTTGTTCTTATCCTGGTCAATACCACTCAAGTGCAAATAAGAGAAGACAAAAAAGTGAGAACTAAATATTTCAATTTCGAAACATGGTATGTTCTATGAGAATTAGTAAGAAAAACTATGAAGAAGAGAATTAGTGGCTAAGACATAACTACATAACTAATTTTGAGTTGAAATACTTCCATTTTGGATTTTGAGTTGTCTATTTTTTATTTTATAACCATGAAATATCAAAAGTTCAATTATAGTTTTAAAAATAAATAAGTAGTAATGTTGTATATATAATGTTAAATGACACAACTCAATGTCATGTATTTTCCTTTGTCCCGGAAAACACTACAGCAAACTAGTCTCTATAGGAGAATCTTAACACTATAGTGTAGATGATATGAAGGGAGATAAACAAAAATACAAGTAAGCTGTCCTGTTCCTAATTAGGTTGTAGCACCAAATGATATTGCCTTCCGACATTTCATACATTTTTTGGCAGATTTCTCATTTATGTCACCTAGGAGATTGATGATATCCTGGATATTTAAAATAAAGGCTTTTATTTATTCAAAGCAACCACAAAAAAGGAAGAGAGATTTCTTTAATCATTACTATTATTCTAGAGCTCCGAAGGCAGCAGGATTCTCCCAAATGTCAGAGAAAAGAAAAATCTGGGCAGAACCAGACAGCATAAGAGAAAAATGCCGCTGAATTAGCACTGTCTGAAAAGGTCCTGGGGAATAAAGCATATATCATCATCTTTGGTAGTCAGTGACAAAAAGAGATTTGAGAAATAAACATGAAAGTTTTCATAACTAAGCAAGTATCTTTGCTAACATAGTGAAGTGACCTATATTCTAAAATATTGCTATATTTTCAAAGAGTAGAGGAATAGCTACATGCATTTATCTGCATTTACCTTAGCACTACTGACCTGTAAATTACTATTGTATCTTTGAACACAAGAACTAGATACATAGAGTCCAAATATGAAAAATTAGTTAATCTTCATATATTTTTAATCCTAATATCTTGAGTCTATTTCAAATATAAGGTTCACTCTGGTTTACCCTGTGATTCATAATTTCCTGTTGTGAATTAGAGATGTGTACATGCCTTGAAGCTTCCATAGAATCCTTTTTAGATAGAGCCTGATCTAAAATGAGGCATATGTTAAATCTTCTTACACAAGGCCAAACTCTCGTCTTACTCTGCACCCCACAGTGCTCACTCGAGTGAAGAGTCATCTTTGAAGGCAATTGGAGCTTCTTGCTTGGCTGAGCACCATGGAGCTTGGAGCAAGATTAAAAAAACAACCACAGACTTTCAACTATTATTCTGCTAGCAGGGCACACTAAACCCATCCAGCTGGACCACTGTGGGATAAGTTCACTAGCGCTTTAACCACAAACAAAATATGATGTATACTAATTGGCCAATAGTAATTTCCATCAAACAATAAAAAAAATGTTTCCAATCATGTTCAAGATTTATTTTGTTGGAATTATTTTCTGTATAATTTGCCTGCATCCATACATAATTATGACATTTACAGTGTGTATAATTTTATCTGTCTTGGAGTACATATAAATAAGACAGTCATTGTATTGGTTTTCCTTAAAATAACTAGTATCAATGTAATCAGGTTAAGAGACCATTAGTAGCAGTTTGTTATGACTTCTGGGAAAGATGGAGGTTGAACATAAACACTCTTTTCCCATAATCAGCGACTTGCAGATCCCTTACCAAATAGCTATTTGCTTTTTTCAAAATAAATATTCAAATACCTCACCTAATATTACTAAATATGAATAAGAATTAAGTCTTTCACATGATAATGATACATCATCAGGTTTTAGGATGCTTTACTAGATGACATTATGACTCCTAAAAGTTTCAACGAAATTCAAGAAAGAATTCATGATTAAAGTTTATTTGCTAAAAAAAAAAATGACTATCTCCCTTTTAAACTATGATCTATATTTCCCATAGACAATAATATCCTTAGAGAGGCAGGCATAGTATAAACATTTTAGCCTGATATGTGTCCACTCCATGCACTTTATCTCGTACCTACCATTTCTTTTATATTCACCCCTTGACTGCTTTTGTTTAGGCACTTACATTCTTTTACCTGGAGTATTTATGAGGCTTTGTCCCATCCTGCCATCCCACTCCCAGTCTCTCTTCACTGAAATACAAAAAATAATCTTTCTAAGGTAGGTAAAACACATACCGCCTTACTAGTCCCTACGTAATAAAATGTAGCCTACTCATACAAACTTTGAAGCCCTCAGCGGAAAAACCCAGCCTAACAGTTAACTTTGTTCTCCTGTTAATTTCCTATACCAATAACATCCTGTTGCTAAAATAGAAAGCTCACCACTTTCCTAAGAACATTCCATATTTTACCAATTCCATGCATTTTCCCTTTTTGCTTTCTCATTATATTAGTTTCACATATTTACCAAATTTCTGAACAAATCTTGGTAGTTCATTAAGGCCCATAACCAACTCTACCTCTACCAGGAAGACTTCTTCGATGCCTCCAACATACATCATTTCTGCCACTTACGGACTCCCCTTGTTCTGCTTTCATTATTTTTTAGTATACCTCTGGGGCACCTGGTATATTCTGACTATTATTTATGTGGTCATCTTATGTCTAGCACTGTCCTCTGCACATGCTTTCCCATTGTATGAGCTCAAAATAACTTTAAATCTAATTACTGAGATATATTCATGTGAAACTAACACTCACATCATTCACAGAAGAGTAAATGCACACTGGCAGGATTGGTTTACTTATGGCTTCAACAGATATTAGATTAGGGTATGGAAGTATTCCCCATTAAAGGTGAGTAATAAAATGCTTTTTCAAAACCATCCGCTCAAAAGGGACGTGGACAAGGCCCAAATGGCATCAAACCATCAAGCCGACATTGTCCCCTTCGGCCCCATTTTTGAGACCTTGGGCTTAGACTTCAGATTCCAAAGGGTGAAACTCAGGAGATTATGACAGAATTAGAGGCCTGACATAAATGGATAAATACCGTTGCAAGTGAAGTCGAAGCTAAGAACTAAGCACCGCACTGTGCGTGAGTGTACGAACTGGGACCAGACGCCAGGCTGAGTGGAAACCAAGGACTGGTAGTCATGGCAACCGGGGCACATCCAGAAGTCGGAGCTGGAAAACAGAGCGGGTCAAATGTGGAACAGGCTGTTGATTAGAGTAGAGAAGAGACGGCCAGAGAACCAGACTAGGTGGAAGCCAGGGAACGCGGCATGGCGCACAGGCAACAGGGAAACTCTGGTGCCCAGGCCAGATGGAATTCTGTTGGATGTCTGGTCCTGCTTCCAGCTGGCTCGAGGTCCCATTCACTCCTCATGCCACAGATTCCTCTAACTGGCTTCGGATAATCTGTGGGGTTTTATTTTTCTTTTTTTATCTTTTGGATCCTCTGGAAGCAGCCACAGAAAAGCTATTTTGCCAGAAGCTCTGTAAGGTGACCTCATTTGTAGAAATGTCAGAAGAAAGTTTGAAGTTAGGTTTTTCTTTTTAAATTACCTAGAAGGCTACAATATATCTTTCTGTACCCTAATGAAATAGTCTAAGAATTTTGACTACACTGTACTGGTAAACTCTAGAATAACCTTCCAGAAGAAATGTTCTACAATGTGTCAGATTCTCTACAGGAAAACATTCTTTCTTTATTGTTATTAATAATGATGATCAGAGTTTCTGATTCAAAATAGGCTGTACTGTGAGTGTCAGGTATTTTTATATCCCATTAATTAGTTCCTTGTGGCTAACATTGATGCTAACTTTGACTTGCTATATTTGAGGTATTAGGTAAAAATATTTGAATATATGGAATATTTTATCAGTTTTATTTATAATAATACCATCTCTCTGAAGTAGGCTGTTTTTATCACCTTCCTCTTCTTTCACGATTAAGAAAATTAAAACTCAGATATACTTATGAACCAACTAAAGGTGGAGCAAAGATATAAAGAAAGAAGCTATAATGCTAAGCTTAGATTCAGAATACAAATAATCTGTTTAGGGACATCAAGCTTTAGCACTAGAAGGGTCATTGTCAGAGCATTTAATCTAAAAATGTGAGCAGGGTAAACTGAGAAAAGAAAAGTGAAACCACCTTTACAAATTGATAAAGGGCTACAAGGTGAGAACCGTGGTAAGAGGGTAGCTAAAAATAAAGCACAGGCCTAGCTCAAAATAATGATAATAATTAGCCACTGTCCCCCTGTTTGCTCCTCTATAATTGCCACTCTGGAGCCACATGGCTAGTTGTCATAAAGACTCTTAGCTTTCTCCTCAGATGACATCATCTTTTTGAAACCCAGAGGTAGTTTCTGAGATACCTTCCAGGTCCCACATTCCAATGGAACAGCTGACCCACCCAGACCAGTGGCCCATCCTGAGGAACTGACTCAACTGGTCTTGTGACCCTCCCACCCAAGAACCTGGTCAGCAAAGAAAACTATTTCTACAACTCTGACCCGAACCCACCCAATTAGCAGACTCAATTTCTTACACCAAACTGTCTTTAAAAACCCTGTTTCTGAAATTCTCCAGGAGGCAGATTCGAGAAATTTCTCCCATCTCCCCGCCTCGCACTATGCAGGATAAACTCCTTCCCTGCTGCAAATCCTGCTGTCTCAGCGTGTGGGCTTCCTCTTGGGCAGCAGGCAAATGAATGTGGCTGGACTGGAGGGCAACAAAAGCAAGAAAAATCTGGTGAGATGGATCTAACAAGGACACAAAATGCCTGTGCCTGAGACGGTACCTGGCCTGAGGATTGTGGAAGGAAGAAGGGAAGGAAGGTGTCTGGAGAGAGGGAGGAAAGGAGAGAAAGGCAGGATGTCAGTTGAGAGCATGCCATCCATGAGAAAGCTCTTTACAATCTGTTAAGCACTTGTAAATGTGGTGCTGTATTATTTATAAGAGTCTTTTTATTCCTAAATATTTGGTTATTTAATGAAACATCATAGTAATGAAAATGTAAATATACTGGAATAAAATTTTACAAAATGGATGTTTACACCTATCTTAAATTCTGTTTGTTTCTTTGTTTTTTTTTTCTCAGTACCTTTTGAAAATCTATTGGACTTTCTCTAGCAAAATGAAAATGAGTATATACACGTTGGCGTACACAGTGTAAAGGAAAAATAAAAATCTCAGGACCCCCCAAAATTCATTATGCCAAAAGGGAGAACTGAGCTTCAGAACTGAGTCACACAAGCACTGCCATTCTCTCCCCGTGGTACAGGGGTCCTCTTTTACGAAATAAAAGGGCTTGGAAAATGACTAAATAGGTAATTTTTCTTCTTCTTCTTCTTTCTTTTTTTTTTTTTTTTTTTTTTTTTGAACTGGAGCTGGGGGGGGGAAAGGAAGCCTGGCTGGCTAGGTGGTCTTGTTATGCAGGTAAGGTTCATGATAATAGCCCTAAAGGAAATGTTTTTATTCAGACCTTTAAGGGAGTCAGACTCTCAGCAAACCTGTCCCAAATCAAATAGGCAGGACCTGGCTGCATTTAACAGATTCTCTGCCAAATCAAATCTCTCCCCTCTACCCCTTTCAACCTAGACAGCCTTATAGCATATTCCTGTTTGCTCTGACATCTCAAAATATGACAAAGAAATGTATTTTGTGTTAAAACATTTTTTATTTCCTTCAGCACTAAAAAAAAAAAAAAAAAAAAAAACAAACCCTTCAAGATATACAGCCCCTAAAAAAATGAGTGCTTATCCATTATAACCTTAGGACTGTAGTCTAAATAGACTCTTAGATGTCGATTACAAGTTATCTCCAAAGATGCAACCAAGGAAGGGATGTGATCACTCTACCTACCCTGAGAAGATTCATAACATTGACTATTTATCTCCTTTTATTGAATATTCATCTTATTTAGGTAGATTTATTGAGCACCAAAGAGAACTTGACAAAAAAACCATCAATTGCCTCACTGCTCACCTCTTTCACCCTTCTGGTTTTCCCGTAGATCACCTGTTCCCTTTAATGTGAAGTTCTCAACCTCTTCAACCTCTTCTAATCCACAACAGATACTTTGTGAGCTGTGGTTTTCCTGGGTGTGTCCTTAAATCTTGGCTTAATTGAATGTGACTCTCTTGTTTTCAGTCACTTATTATTTAAGTTAACAACAAAAAACTCTGAAGTACTGTATGTAGGCCCATGGACCTAGTGGAGTTTATAGATTATAGGTTAAGAACTTTAAATTTATAATATTTTATTATTTATTAGCCTTTATACCTCCGTTTGAATTATGAAAGTTCTAGAGTCTGTCTATACCTACAAATGGGCATGTTTGAACTTACTATTTTTGGCATAGAGGGTTACCATTATATTCCTCTAACTGCTTAATTTATTTCTGACAGAATACACATCTAGTACTATGCACAGTGTTGAATTTTGTATTATTATACTACACCAATATAATTTAAATGCAAGCTATATTTAGTTTTACAACTAAATGAATCTTAATAACTATCTGTCTAAGTATTATTAACTAAGTGTTGGGGGAAAAAAGTGCAAATGTGGTCATGAAGCATAGTTTTAAATAACTGTAGCCTAAGCTTGTTCTAAAGATTTATAACCAATAACAAATACAAGAATTATGTATTTCTTTGTACATCTAATTTTACAGTGGAATAAGCACAATGAATAAAATCCACTGAATGATTTGAAAAGATATGAGTTTCAGGAGCTTGGGAATTAGATTTCTTATTTGTTTCCCTGTCTCTGTAGATTCTATAGCTTTAAGTCCTAGAGTCCCATGTTAAGTAAAGCGGATTAGGGTGATTATTTTTCTCTGCCTTTTCTTTTAGAATGGTTTGAAAAGGTGAGTGACAAGTTTATAACCAAAATATTGGCAACAATTTATTATAATTAAAGGCAAGATATTTTTGGTGGCATACATGGTTTCGGTCAAGAAAATTGATATGCAGTCATATCTATTCGAGAATTTGTCTAACACTCCTTTTTCACTCTTTTCTCTTACCCTCAGGAGCCCAAATCGCACACAATTTCCTTTTGTTCATCAATCTAACATGCATGATGTCAACTATGAATTGCTCTCCACTGAAAGATACTGAATCCTGAAATTAATCCAAACTTCATTTAGAAGTGAATTCAACTTGTTCTTCATTCACTCGCTCAAAAAATAAACAGTCTAGCCTATTTGTTTGATTTAAGCAATTCACAGTGAGATATGAATTTCTTGGTGAAATATAGTTGGTAATAAGGGGTGATGATGAAGACAGCCCTCTAAAACTTTCCAGAGCATCTGGCTTTTATAGATCAAACTTTGGGGAGCAACTTATTATTGAAAATCATTCCTTCTCTGAAGAATTTCTCTCTCTCCCTCACTTCTTTGCAAAGACATATGTTGAGGATTTAGTATGCACGAGTCAGCTCATTACTAATGATGAGACAATTTCTATTCTTAGCCCAGTTTTTTAGTCTAGAGTATTTAACAGGTTTTACTCTTTCATTGTAGCATTATGGTTTTATATTTATTTTTAATAATTTCTGCCACACTGCTTTTGGATAAGTGATTTGATAATCAGCATTTTCATACTCACTAGGGAAACATTTCACCTATATATAAGAGATTTATTTGCTCTCATTTTGCACTTGGTTTTGGATTTGATTTTATCTCATTGAACTTATTTTGTTTTACATCCTGCAGTAAGCAAATGGAATATCTACTTGTGCATCTAAGGCTTCATGAACTTCATTTCCATCATTTTATATATAGAGATGAAATTTATCTAGTAATTGGTCTGAAACGCAAAAAATAAAAATAATAGCAAGGCCTATTTCTCCATTTCTATCTCTCCATATTTTTGTTTGTTTGTTTGTTTGTTTTCAATATCCCACAGTAAGTTTTCAACCTCTGCAAACAAGTATGGAAACTCAGGTTTGTTTTTACTCTGAAAATAAACCAGTTTCTCAGCCATCGTGTTTTATGTCTGAATTGTCTAACTTAAATTGCATGTCCTTGGGGCAGAGAGCAGCCTTATATCTTTTTTCTCTTTTTTTTTCCACAGAGCCAAGTATCCTGTCACTGTTCTACGGAACAATAAATAATGAAGCAAATTGAAGATGTGTGAATTGTGCCAGGTTGACAGAAACGGAGCCGGAGCCGATGTTCTTGGAGGTGTTAGGGCAGTATTTCCTAACAAGCAGCCTGAGCTGCCCTACAGCATCTCTGAAAACCCAACAGCAATGGAGGATAAGAAAGCGGAAGTAAAAACAAAAGAAGATATTAATTTGCGATAAACTCGTAGTTACTTGAGCTGACACACCTACACTAAATGAACAAAGATAATAATGATGGGTCTTTTAACCATCAGGCATATTTTACCAACATCACTTGCTCCACACTGGAAAAAAAAGACACTTTTCAGAAAATTTTTACTTTATAAATGTAGTGTGTGAATGAGAAAACTAAACATAGGTGACCATTTTGTTCAAAGTTCTTACTTGGCTTCTCTTGTAAAAAGCAGAAAAAGAGTTTTGTGAGCTGCATCCTCAGCCAAAAGGCATGTCCTAAGAGAGGACTTCCTTGACCACAATGCCGTTTGTAAACTAGCTCCGATCCCTCCCAGAGTCACTCACTATCCTGTGTTATCTAATTTTCCACATTTGAAATTATGTATTTAGCTTTTTTAAAAAAAATAATTATCTGTAACATTATTAGATTATAAATTCTGCAGGAGAAATGACTCTGTCTTATTTTGCCAGTACCTAATAGAATGCAGCAACATAGTAGCTATCAATAAATATTTGTTAAAAAAATAGATGGAACGTTTAAATAAATAAGTGATCTAAGCAATCTATTACTTTGACATCCCTAATAGAATATGAGTGATATCACTAATATCAATAAGATATCCCTTATAGAAAATATGACACATAGTAGGTATTCAGTAAATATATGTGAAAGAAAAAAGATTTGAGACTGTACATAAAAGCTATATGAACACTGTCATCTTAATTAGGGATTGGGATCCAAAAATTAAGGACAGAACCATTTAAAATATTGAACCTTTATCCAACTTGATGGCATAATTTTTTTTTAATATACCTTACAGCAGATGATAGGTTTTCAGTTAAATGAGAAGAGAAAGGAAACTGTAAAGAAAGATGAAAATTATAGGACACTAACTGTAACCGGAAAGCATATTCTACAGAATTTTGCCTGTTTTCACACATTCACAGATAATAACCTCTATTTCTGGAAAAGCTTCATCACATAATGAATTTGAGTGATGTCCATGTGTAATGGGTTGAACTGCACCTGCCCAAAGATGTTGCAGTTGTAGCCTTCAGTACCTGTAAAATGTGACCTTAGTTGGAAATGGGGACTTTGCAGAGGATCAAGTTAAAGTGGGGTTATTAGGGTGGGCCCTCATCTAATATGATTATTTCTTACAAAAAGGGGAAATTGGGACGCAGAGACAGACTCACACATGGAGACATGCTCAGAAGGAAGATTATGTGAATCCACAGAGAATATTGTCCACAGGAAAGGCATGGAACAGATTCTCCCTCACTGCCTTTAGAAGGAACCAACTTTCCAGACACGTTGATTTTTGACTTCTGGCCTCCAGAACTATGAAACAATAAATTCCTATTGTTTAAAAAGCCCAGACTTGGTACTTTGTTATGGCAGCTCTGGCAAAATAATACACCATTCATTCTTAACTTCAATGAATGAAGTCACAACACAGGCCCGATGTCTAGATATTGGCTCAATTAAGTGACTTATTATATTCCACAGCATCCATTTAAATAATTTATATTATTTAATACCATTTAATTTAATTATTTAGTTAAATCATTATGTAGTTGTAATTAATTTGTCTTTGTATCATTCTCTTGCTATGAAATTAGTTTATGATATCATTCTGTTTACTATTGACACATTTAGGGAATTATAATAAGGCCTAAAAGTTGGAGATATTATTTTTAATTTTATACACAGAGTATGTAAAATTAAACATTAATACATTTATTCACATAAAATGTGGAGTTAATTTATAATTTTTGGATCGCTATCAAATAGCAGATAACAGATTTTTGTACCATCAAACCAGATGTTAAATAAAAGGGATACAGATAATATAACATTTCCAAAATCGATGGAGTTAATTTTATGAGAGTGATTTAAAAATGGTTACTTATATCCATAATAAATGAATATTCTAAAGTAAACCTTATTTGCTAAAATTATCAAAGAAATATTCACTGTTATTTTGGTTTAACCTTAAAAACATGTTGTTTAGACTCTCTATAGTATACATTTTAAAAAAAAACTATTTGTCAACAATTTTCATTGACAGTACTTATGCATATAGAAATAATTTCCACTTTACATCTTATTAAGTAAAGAAGTGATTGACTGCAGATGGAAAATGAATAGGAGAGTTTAGTGCTAATATGAGTGATCTCTATGAGGAGACTATTATGTTAACTTGTGCTATACTCTGGAATTGTACAACCAAAAAAAAGACTTCCATTTGTAGTTTTGTTTTTACATATTGTAATGTTGAATATGGGAACTTTTCACTAAATGTGAAGAACAATCAAAGGAGTATAATTAAACCTAAGGATTAGAACAAAGAGATAAAATTTTTCGTCATCTATTCTATCACAATTGTTGATGTTTGAGTTTAAGTCTATCATCTATTAGAATAAATGTTTGTCTTTAATGTAATTCAGCTTAATTTAATTAGTATTCATTTGATTTCTCTAAGATATTCTAAACGTGACAGGAAAATAAATCACAATAAACAGATTTCCTATTATGTAGATATGAAAATCCAGATTGAGTTTAGATGTAAAAGAGTGGTTAATTTCTGCTTCAGGTGGAGTAAGGGGAAGTACCATTAAATTATTTTTCTAAAAACATTTCCAGTATATTTAATTTTAAATCAGTCCTGATAATCTCTTAATTTAATTCTTGTCATGATTTGGGCTTTTATCTACTATTTCAACCTTTATATTTTTTTGGTGGGATCTATTTAAAATCACTTGTAAGTTAGATAATGACTTTGTGAGAATAAGAATTATAAGCTTCTTTTTATGCCTCAGATTCCTTGTCTGTAAAATTAGAGTGAAGATTTTAAGACAAAGCCTACACTTACATTTTGTAGATTTTTTATGAGTTTCAATTTTTTTAAGCTACAAATAAAATTCAATAAACACAAATGACAAAGAGCTGTGTGTTCTTTTCAAAAAACTGTTGCTTGTGCCTTTGCCCATGGTTTGATTTTCATTCAAAAGCTATATTTGAAATCATGAACATCACTGTCACACAATTTAGAATAATATTATTAAATAAGCAGAAGAAATGGAAATATGCCTGGCTTTCAAAGTTGCAAATTTAATAGACTTCACATAGAATTGTGCTGTTAATTGCTTTGTAAATCATTGTATGTTTCCGGTTAGAAATAGTGGTATATCTCCTGCAAAGTAGAGCAGTCAAACATAGTCACTGTGGCTCAGGATCTACATTCGGGACCTAGATTCAGATCCAGGATCAAATCTTTTATCCATGAATTTAAAGTAACTCATGTGTTAAAGGAACCAGTCACTTAACCAAATAGAGCCTCCCATGCCTTTTCCCTAAAATGGTCACAATGATGTCTGCTTTGCAGGATGAGTAAATTGTTTGAAAGCATCTTGTACTGAATCTCTAACTTGAGCTTAGCAAATATTACTTTTTTTCTTAACCTATCCTTCATCTTTCTTCAGAATGGAAAGAACTGGTACCAGGATGCTTGGACTTGGATTGTAGCTCTGTCAACAAACAAGTCTTGCTCTTGTGCTCATCAGTTAAGCACTCTGTGTCAGTTTTTGTTTGCCAAAGTAGAGATTTGACTTCTTATATCTCTTTCCTGTAATTTTCATTTCCACTTTTATTATTCTGGTCTATATTCACATATTACACAAATAATTTGAAACCAGCAGATTGATCAACTTCCTCTCAACTTTGTATAACAACTTTGAACTGCATCTAGACAATTTTAACATACACAAATATGTTTTGTGCTGTTTTGTAACCCTGGATTTTGTTAAGGGGCATCTGTCATTTGTCAGTCTCTGTGCTGTTTATTTTATGTATTTAATCCCAGTCTTTACAGCATGAATATTCACAATTTTAATAGCTTTCATTTCATGCTGTTTAGCATGGCATCCTCAAGTAAACTCTTACCTTAGAGCTGTTACTTTTGAAAAACAGTGAAAAATTATTTGCACCATTTTAAAGGGATTCATTGAATAACTCATCTTCTACAAAAGATATAATTATAATCATTTCGGTCCAATGGAAACATAATATGATTTTAGTAATTAAATTCTATTCCATAGAACTAAGCTTATACAGTAGTTACTTTTAATCAGTATCATAGAAATTTTTTGGAATATTGTAAAAATATTAAAGAAAAATTAAATATGACTATCCAATAATATTGCCCATAATTCTTAAGTGACTAAAGATATATGTTTAAAACTTGGAAAGTTGAGGAAATGTTAAAAATTTACTTACGATCACATGACAAAATATTGGTGAAGCTGGGCCTTTCGCCTAAGCCTGTTACCCCAAACAACAGATCTCTTTTCATATATCGTCATTCCTCCTTAAAATAACTTATTGATATTGAAACACACGAGCTTTATATAACACAATCTATCGACCAGTCTCGTATCCAATTGAAAAAAATTCTGTTTTTAAATATATGCAGCTTGTTCTCATTCTATAACTGATTCATGCACATTTTAGGGTGCCAAGCATGTGTCTTCCAACTGTTAAAGTCATAAAACTATAGATCCTCACATGTATAGAAGCATTATTTTTTGTAAAATATTATTGCAATTAGCAACCATAAAAATTATATTTGTTTTCCTTTATATTATAAAATTTTTAATATCTATTTATATGTCAATATTGATTCATTTTTCAACTATTCAAAGAAGGTATGTATATTAAAAGTTCTTTTAGATCAAACTCAAGAAGATATAGATAGTGATACAGGAATGTCATGAAGGTTAATGGATTGACCATGGTTAGAAAATCATTAAAGGGTGTACAGTCATCAGGGTACCTGTCATCTTAAGTTCTTTATAAAGCAATTTAGAAAACCATAAACACAATGCCTAGACAGCAACTTTAACATAATAGAATTTTATAAATGCTATATAATCAATGTGAAATTTCATTTTAAGTACCTTGAAATGAGAATAAATGCATGTCTAGGTTAACTTACAAAAAGCCACTTGTCAACAATGTTTTTATTATTTGTTTAATGTTATATAAATAATAACTCTGCTGTTTCAAAATCTAGTATAGATTCCGATTTCAACTCCTGGATTTCATTGACAATTATTTATGGAGGCTCAACTATCTCCAAGGCACTTTGGAAGTTGTCACACGCATGCTGTCATCTAAGAGCATTGTAGTTTTATGTTGCATCACCTTGGAATTCTGTAAAATTAATCTAAGTCAGAAAGCAAAAGAAATGATACACAAATATTTTGATGCTGATTCAGTGTTCCCTCACTTTGTAATTAATGAACATTCTATTTTCTAGGTAATTTAGGAAGTTTCTTTTCATTGAGGAGAGACAAAGATTAATGAGATCTTTCCAGTTTAGAATGAAATCAATCAATCAACTAATTTTGCAGTCCATTATACTTAATACAAAGTTTATTCTCTAGATGATCCGAGTAGTTTTATTTGGGTTAATATATTTAATTTTGCTTTTTAGTATTGTAAATTTAAAGACAATACTTGTATCCATTTACTCTGTAATGTTCTTTTTTTTCCCTAGGAGTTTGCTATTTCACAAAGTGTTTTTAGACAAGCTTACAATTTTTCAGACCATGAGTTACTGCTATAAAATAAAGTTGCACTGTCAATTATAATTTCCTTTTTGATTAATGGCATTTCAAAAGTTCTATAGCTTTCCAAATGAACCCAGGGGCCACTACCAATGAGCAATAGTACACAATATATAGTAATGAAATAAATTTCTCCAAACACAAAATCAAAGGAGAATAACACAAGTAACCTAATTCAAGGAAATATGATTAATATAAGTGTAATATTTTATAAGTACTCTTGTATCCAATATCACTCAACAAAAGGAGAAAATAGCAGTAAAATTAACATACTAAAATAAATATTATGCCTATGTTCATAATAACTATGCATGAATACAAGAAAAATAGATAATAAAAAGACATTTTTAGGGCTTTATTGCAGTGTATTTTTATATTCATATATGAATTATTTATATCTTAGAAATGTTCTGGCTATTAAATTCTCACATTTTGTTACCTGCTTTTGTAGAAAATATTTTGAAGTAAAGTTCTGTTTTTCATTCATTCTATTTGTGCAAAATTAAAAACATTGATGGGCAATGGCATCATTTCATGAATTGTGTATCACTGTTAATGAAATAGTTTAAAATCTTTAACTCCTTTTAACACATTAACTGCCACGTGAGTTGTATCTAACTCATGCTAGTTTTAATCCTGGGGCCTCCTGAAGCATATGTAACCCTCATGTCTTCACCTTGGGAGCCATGAAAACTATTTTCAAGTTGCATATAACTGCCTCACAGAAAACAATAAAAAATAATAAAGTTTACATTACATTAAAAAGGATCGTTTTGTTTTCGAAGTTTGTATTCTATTTTCATAATGAAACACTATGGCCCCAAGGAAAAATGTTTTTTTTCCTTGTGTGGGAACGTACAGCAGTGTGGCAGTTAACGTGTTAAACTTTACTTTAACAAAAAGGCATTTGAAAGATATTTTGAATACGGCTCACAGAGGCCCTTCTGTCCCCCATTACCACAAATAGATGGAACCCCAACTGCTCCATAAGGCTTTTGCAAATAAATTGAAATCATATAGGTCCTGGGAAACCAGCTTAGATACATTCAAATATGACCACCCTTACTGAAAATCTGTGTGAAGTTATTCCATCATCATGGACCGTTGCATTCACTGCAAAAATGTTACGGCATATGTCACAGATATCTTAACCCAAAAGGTCCAACATGCCTTGTAAAAACCTGTCACAATAATTTTTACCCCTCACAATCCACTATTTATGTATCTGATTAAATAAACCATCACATTATATTTTTCTTTCCTCCAATTTCCAGACAGCATATTGCCAAGCAAAGATTCCAGCTTTCATTTTTCATTTCAAATAAGAGCATTTTATGGTTGCAAAAGTATTCATTAGTTCTTAGTAGGAAATCTGTTGTTAAACATTTAGAACAATATAAATGTTTCTGTTTACATTGGAAAATTAACTTGGCCTAATCCAGTATTTTAGTCACACAAGTCTGATCAAGTGAATCATTCTTTTTTTTTTAAATTATAAAATGGGTTCCCTTTTCTTTGCGGAAATACTCGAAAATGCTTACTCTGACTTATGTGGCCTCCATCTCCATCTGAGCTGTACCTCTTCGGTCCTACCAACTTCCACTGGCCTCTTCTTCGTCTTTAGATAACAGTTCTCCTGTATCTCCTTTGTGTATTTGAACATGCCTCACTGCCTCTGACTTCTGGGCCTTTAAACATGTTTGGTACCTTTGCCTGGAACACTATCTTCCATCACCTTTGCGCGGTTGCTTTCTTTTTATCATCCAAGTCTCACTAAATTCACTTCCCAAGGGTTCCTCTGCTGTACATTCCCACAGCATTATAGTTCTTTCTTCTCCATCATCTCTGCAAGTGGTAGTTTGATATCTGTTTCCATCTAGCATCTAGTCTCCCTTAGAGAATAGTTACTGTTATATCTCAGAGGCAGTACAATGCCTGGCACATAGTAGGCACTTCACAAATATCTATGCAATTGTACTTAAGGTAAAAGTATATTTATCAGTCTACATCTGGGTAAATATATATTTACACACACACACACACACACAAACACACACACAACCGTTCTCAGTTTTGTTTTGTTTTGTTTGTTTTAATGTTAGTTTCCATGATGCTGCTATGCTCTGACCCTTTTCTCTGTACAGTTAGAGGGCCTGAAAGAAAATTATTTATAGCTCAAATTCCATATATTCATATCAGTGTTTCTCAGGTTTTTGGCCCCAATTATCTCATAACTGAGTCTTTTGGGGGATTTTTTTATTTCCTAATCATTTCTGCTCCATGATATTTTGATACCACACATGTATTTCACAGCTGTTTATATATTGTGACCCTTCAGAGGGCCCATCACCATTAGAGCATCTGAGATTTTTGTGCCTGTGATACTGAACTTTCAACCCTTGGATCATATTGCCTTTTCGAGAATGCATGTTCTGTCTCTATGTCCATGTCTGCAGTTACATTTATCTATCTATCTATCTGTCGTCATCATCTATCTTTTTATTTAGAGAGGAGAGAGAGAGAGAATGCCCAATTGAGCACTCTTTGATGTATTGCTTTAGCTGTTCTTTGCAGAGTCTTTTCCTGTTTCCAGCTCAGTCTCAGACTTTGAGTCTGCCCAAAGGCTTTGCACAAAAAAGAACATCCTCCTTTCTGATTGTTGTGTTGGTCTCCTGGCTATTGAGTACTTTACTGAGTGTTAATAAAACATTAATTTGTATGGAAATATTAAAGTCAGAATGTATTGTAATTTTAGAATTTCATATTTTATATTTACCATAGTTAAAATTTTATTCATGTCAGTTTCCAAATGAAATGTTTTATATGCTCCCAACTGGAATTAATTTTCTTTATCTAATTACTTTCAAAGCTGTATCAAAGTTGAAGCTTTGAAAGCTATTTGTGGCATTAGGATCTATTCAGTTTCCACAGGCAGCTTGAAAAATAACGCTGTATGGGCAAACATCTCAGGTGCAGGAAAAACTGTGGTCTTACATGAGCAGCTGCAGAGAGAATGGGATTGCAGCCCTATTTCTTGCTTTCTCAGGCTTTTATTAGTCTACAGAGTGGTTAGAAACAAATGGCAGAAGTTTTCTGGGAACAGTTTATTGTGCCTCTGGGGACCACTGCCTTGTTAAATCTACTTGCAGTGGCAGTTGTCATTTAAATACAATGTTACAACCCGGTATGACACAGAAGGTGAGTAGCTTATAAAGCCCACAATCAAAGAGGCTTCAATGATGATAGCCAGTCTAAAAGACTCTTTATATTTGTCTTTTTTTTCTCCCTTTTGCCCAGCAGACACTCACAAACTATCTGCCTAACACCAGTTTAGCCCAGACACACTGTCAATTTACGTGGTTTAACTGACAAGTCATGCTTGTCACCATTCATTAGCTGTTGTCCTCAATGGAGCCATCCAATACCACTTTGGCTTCAAAAACAAACAGGTATTAGTTACAGCAGAATTGAGAAAAAGTTCCAAATGTTCCCAATTCCCCTTCCCCACACTAAGCACTAAACTGCAGGGATTATACTGTCTCATTTTGCTTCTGCAGGAACCCTCTGCTCCAGTCCAAGGGATGCATTCCCAGCCCACAGCTTGACAGTTAACAGCTGGCACTCACTATACCGGTGGGCACTCTGTTTAGGTGATTTACTTCATTTATCCTCACACCAACCCTGTGATATAGGTGTTATCAGTGTTCTGCTTTTACAAGTGAGAAGATAAGCTAAGGGGGAGAAAAGGGTTTTGAGTGAGAATAAATATCTGGAAATGGTTGATCATAGGTTTAAAATTGAGAGTATACATATAGAGACAAACAGCTTAATCTTTAAACCGTATCTTATTGCTTAATGTTGTAAAGCTGAGCAAAGTGCCTTTCCACGTCATTGCCACATATTCTAAATTTTAGACATTTCTCAAATCCAAATTCAAGCCCTTTTTCTTATCCAAAATACCTCTAAAGGAAAGTATTATAGTTCACAATGATATTTTCAGTGGAGTCTCTAATTGATTCATTTATGAAATAATAACTTATCAATATTGTTCTGTGTAGTATACTATTAAATTTTTCAAGATTCAATGACTTTTTATCCCTAAATAGATCATAGCCTTATAGGGAGAGGAACTATTTCTAAGACTTCTAGTACTTTTTTATGGCTATTTGATATGGTTTGGATGCACGGGCCCTCCAAATCTCATGTTTAAAATTGATCCCCAGTGTTGAAGGTGGGGCCTGGTGGGAGGTGTTTAAGTCATGGGGCGGATCCTTCATGAATGGCTTTGTGTTCTCCCCTTGATAATGACTAAATCCTAACTTTATTAGTTCACTTTAGAACTGATTGTTTAAAGGATCTTCCTTTAAACCTCCTCCTTGCTCTCTCGCTCCTTCTCTCACCATTTGACATCCCTGTCCCCCCTTCATCTTCCACCTTGATTGCAAGCTCCCTGAAGCCCTCACCAGAAGCAGATGCTACTGCCATGCTTTCTTGTACCGCTTGTGGAACCATGAGCCAAATAAACCTCTTTTCTTTATAAATTACCCAGCCTCACGTATTTCCTTTATAACAATACAAAATGGACCAACACACTAGTACAATGCTTGCATGTAATTTGAAATATTTTTTTAAAAAAATCCTTTGATTTAGTCATAACAGAAATATCTGGAGTTATCATACCCTCCAAGAAAATAAATGACACCTTAGTCTTATATTTACTTGACTCCTTCAGGCTAGCCGATTAAGAGTACTATATTTTAATTATAATTGTGCTTCTTGATTATTTTGAAAAATTGATCATATCTCTCATTTACCCTAACTATTGCTATAATCTTACTCTTAATGCATTAAGGGCATGCCATCAATTTATTAGTATTTCAAGTTATTTAGAGAGGTCATCCAACATATTCAACCTGTAGAGACAATAAAATGTTTGCAATTAAAATAACAATTTAATCCAAATTACTCCAGATGCTGCAAAAAAAGAAAATCATTGGACAAAATAAATATTTTATATCCTCTATAAAGAATACATCGATCTTATCTACTATGTCCTTGTGAATAATGATGCAAGGTGGTAGTATGACTACTTCTTACTTCTTACTACTTTGTCACATTTTCTAATGAGTGTGTAATTTGCCAGGCGAATACTTTGCTAATAAGCAGCAGATCCAGGATTTGAACAGAGACCTTTCTTGCTCTCAAGCCATCGTTCTTTCCTTCGATGGCCACATTCCTGGGCATAGCACAGGACTAGAAAAATGGATACTGCTCAGCTTAGAAAACTTCTCAAAAAATACAGATTTTAAGAATTTTAATTATAACAAATATGAGAAGAAAACGGAATACAGAGTAGAACTTTTATAAAAGACTACTTAGAAAAAATGGTTTTGGGTCCTAATTGTGCCCAGAGAACATGTAGATTTAGCACATAAAATAGGATCAGATACAGTCTGGACAACTGCAAAGTAAACTATGAGTGACTAATGAAACATAGGGTTAGTATGGGAGAAGCACGAGTACTTCTCGTGAGACAATCACAAACTCCAATAAGCTGAGCTTTTTTTAAATGGCCAAACTGAAGAATATACTTGACTCCAGCTCAGAAACACTGGGAAAGGAATAGATGATAACATCCATCAGTCACCTTCAGAGTTTTTTAAGATAAGAATTTTCCATTCTCTAATATTTGAAAATGTTAAGTAACTACTTTTTAAAATTCTGCATCATTGATGTCTATTGGTTCATTACTTTTTCTATCTTTTTCTTACTCTCTTGTGTTTTACTTTTTGTCATAGAAATTTTTTCTTCAGATCCTGCAAAGTTACATTTTGTGTGGCTGTCACACAAAATGTCAGACTTTGTGTCTACTTTAAGCTCAAATGTCACTCTATGTCAATCTCTCCCAATTTTATATAACTAGTTTGGCTTCTTTCCATGTTTTAGACTTGAATGTCCAGTGACCTCTTGGACATCCAATAATATATATATTCTCTTGGCTTATAAAACTTTAGTGTATATTTAGATCAATGGAACAGAATAGAGATACCAAAAATAAAGCCGTATATCTACAACCAACTGCTCTTTGACAAAGCAGACAAAAATACACACAGGGGAAAGGGCATTCGATTTAATAAATGGTGCTGAGAAAACTGGATAGCCACATGAAGAAGAATGAATCTGGAGCCTTATCTCTCATCACATAAAAAATTAAATCAAAATGGATTAAAGACTTAAATGTAAGACCAGAAACCATAAACACTGTAGAAGAAAACATAGGAAAAACTCTTCTGGACATCAGCCTAGGATAAGAATTTATGACTAAAATCCCAAAGCCAAATGTAACAAAAACAAAAATAAACAAATGGATTTAATTAAATTAAAAAGCATCTGCACAGTAAAAGAAATAATCAACAAATTAAACAGACAACCAAAAGAATTGGAGAAAATACTTTCAAACTATATATCTAAAAAAGGACTAATGTCCAGAATCTACAAGGAACTCAAATCAGTAGGAAAAAAAAAATTATAAAGTGGTCAAAGGACATGAACAGACATTTTTCAAAAGACAGAAAAATGGCAAACATACATATGAAAAAAATATTCAACACCGCATACCAGGGAAATGCAAATTAAAAACCACGATGAGATATCACCTTACTTCTGTCAGAATGGCCATCACTAAAAGTTCAAAAAACAATAGATGTTGGTGTGGATCTGGTGAAAAAGGGATGCTTATACACTGTTGGTGAGAATGCAAATTAGTATAACCTCTTTGGAAAACAGTATGGGGATTGCTCAAAGAACTAAAAGTAGACTTACCATTCAATCCAACAATCCCCCTACTGGATAACTATCCAAAGGAAAAGAAGTCATTTTATCAAAAAGACACCTGTACTCAAAAGTTTATTGTAGCACAATTCACAATTGAAAATGTATGAAATCAACCTGAGCACCCATCAACTGAAGAGTGGATAAAGAAAATGCAGGTGTGTGTATACCATGGAATACTACTCAGCCATGAAAAAGAGTGAAATGGTACCTTTCAGTTCCAACTTGGATGGAACTGGAAGCCATTATCCTAAGTGAAGTAACTCAGGAACATAAAACCAAATAACTCATGTTCTCATTTATAAGTGGAAGCTAGGCTATGAGTATGCATGATCATATGGAGTGATATAATGGACATTGGAGACTGAGAAGGGAGGAGATGGGGGGATGTAAAAATTACCTATCAGGTATAATGTACACTACTTGGGGTACAGGTAAGCCCTGAATTCACCACTATGTAACTCATCCATGTAACCAAAACCACTTGTACCCCTAAATCTATTGAAATTTTAAAAAAAGACAGAATGAGGGAAAATCATATCCCCATTCAATCCTAGCTGGCCCAGTATCTACACAGCACAAAAATCTCTTGGGGTTGCTTTCAGACAATCCTTCTCATTGCACCTCACTCCATCCTCGTCTCTCCCAGCTGATGACATTGTCTCCTACTTCACTGACAGAGCTAAAGCCATCAGAAGAAAGCCTCCGTAGCTCCTACCACAGTGAATCTGAGCCCAGAGGCTCTGTCTCTTCTTCTGCTGTGTCAAAGTATTTTAATTTTTTAATAGCTTTATTGTGGTATAATTGCTATGTAATAAACTACACGTACTTGAAGTATACAATTTGATAAGTTTGATGTATGCATACACCTATGAAGCCATAACCCCCAACAGTTTTCTTGTACCCTTCGTAATCCCTGCCTTCCCCTCCCTACCTTCACCTCAGCTCCCCAGGTAGCCACTGATCTGCTTTCTGTCACTAGAGATGATTACATTTTCTAAAACTTTATGTAGATAAAACCATATTGTATGTAAAATAAGTAAATACAGCTTTAGTGTCTAAAACTTGCACAATAAATGTGTTTTAAATGAATTAATAGAAACATAAGCCCAAATAAAGTCATATGCATTTTTACCCCTTACTCCTTAATTTTCATCACCTAATTTTCATCCATATCTACTGAAACCACCTATTTCCAAACCTGATTGTTAAATGAGGTTGCAAAGTGACCTCGACTGCTCCCCTTTTGTACCTTTCATTTTATACCGTAAAATTATTCTCTTTAAGAGATCTTGACTTTCCTGCTGCTTACAGTCTATACTGTAGTTCTTAGAAGATAAAGTTCAAAAGTCTTTATTTTGAATCCAAAGTTTATGTTGTGGAAGTGAGTATTGTTTTTTTCTGCCTGGGAAACTTTGTCCATATTTTTCTTTCTCCTTAATGGTGTTTTCTTCATCTGTACTTTTCAATGTTACCAAAATCCCAAGCCCTTCTTTTAAAGCCCACCTTATTTATTAAGGGTTTTCCAACACTTGCTTCTACACACACTGTTTTCTTCTTTTAATTTTTTCCTTTTTTAAGGCATTTGTCGTATTCTGTCTTCTTTCACAACTATTGGTGTAGTTAACTTTATATTCCCCTCTCAACTGATTTTGCCTCATCCTTTTCTGCCCAAAATGCCTGAAGCTTATTGAATTCACCTCTATATCTTTCTTCCTTCTCATTGATGTAATCTTAGCTGTGTAATAATTAAACAAATTATTTAATATTGAGATTTATTTGTCTATGAAGACTGATGTGGCTAAGCATTCTCTCTCAGCTTTTACAGATGAACAGAGACCACTTTAGAGATATGTGTTTAGCTGTCTTGTGTAAAAGTGTTTTCTACTTTTTGAAGAGAATTTAAGTACAGATGTGTACAAAGTGTTAATATCTATTTCAAGTGAAAGTAGAAGTGAAAAGCTCATCATAGCTTGTAAATAACAGTTGATATATAACAATATTAAAGCCAAAAAGAGTATGAGAGAGTTATCCTCATTTGTGATGTGGTTTTGTATCAATTGCTTCACCAAGGCAAGTTTACCTAATCTAATTCAGTTTACTATTGTTACAGAAATCACCATCTGAGAGTCATTATATTATAGAAACTTAGTGATTTATAACAATATATATAGCCACCTTATTCTTATATAGCACTTGCATATTTTCAAAGCATTTTTTCAGCAATCATCTCATTTCAGCTTCCCACCAGCCCTGTTGGTATGTATCTGACACATACAGTAACACCTTTATTGTAAGTACATGCAATTTTTTTGTATCATGACATTAATGTGTTTTCTTAGAAACATATTAATTATGCAGGAAAATATATTACCTATGGTGGCTGTGTGGGAAAAATCTATGGTCATTTAAAATTAAGGTGAGGTTGCATTGAAGACCAATGATTCAATAAACAGATGTTCTCAAGTACAGTAATTATGTTTTGAAATATATTCTACTAAGGAAACACAAATGTATGTCAAGCCACTAGCATATGCTATCCTTATGAATTTGGTTTGCATTTTCACATATTGAGGTTTGATTTTGATTTATAATATGAACCCCATTTCTCAGGGAATTTAACATCATTACAGGTTACTAAAAAAGACTTATACAGCCCTCTAGTGTTCCAAAGCTAGAGACCCCCGGTAGGAAGCACATTCAAGCATGGCTAAACTCATACCCGCCCCCAGCTCCTTTACTGTGGAATCACTGCTGACATACTACTGCTAGGAGCGCATGTTATTTAAACTACTAAAATTACAGTGCAGGCAGTGGGAACTGAACTGTTCTCACTTCACTTGGGAAAGAGCACTGAGTACATGACAGCTTAGAAACTGCCTTCATGGGGGGATATGTTCAGATAAATCAATTTTTTTAGGAAAAAAATTAATTTGATGTGTACTTTGTTAAACAGCTGACTGAAGAGTTTATTATGCTTGATTGCAGGCCTTCAGCAATAGTTATTGCTTCCTTTCCTTCCCTCCCTTTCTCCCAATGAATTTCTATTGACAGAGCCTACAGCTATCCTCTCAGAAATCATATAAAACCTGACATTGCTAAAAAATTAACCTCACAAAGGTGTCTTTGAATGTTGCCTTTCAAATCAAATTTTAATGGACGACTGCAGGCTGAGGCTCATTCGTTATAATCCGATCACTAAGCAAGATTCACCAGCTGTCCCTGGTCTGCAGATGGAGCTGTTGACAAAACAGTACTATCCACCGGAGAAAAAGCAGGGCACAGACTTGATTTTTAGTGAATGTCTCTTTTCTTCTTTTTTTATTTTTTAAAGACTATGCCTCGAGATATATCTTAAGTATTATCTTTTCAATTAAAATAAGTCCATCCTTTGAAAATTAAATACAGCTACAAATTCGATGAGCATTATCTCTCTTGCTTACAGAATTGGACCACATAAAATGTATATAAATAAAAGCAGAGATATATGCCAGTGAGAGTGATTCATGCACATGGATAAATCATACATGTTAGAAAGAATAGTACAGAAATAAACTCTATGTATTATTTCTTTCTGGATGAACATAGCACACTAAGTTATTTAACATTTAGTATTCAAACAATAATTTTTGTTTTTTTTTTCATTTCAACATATTATGGGGGTACAGGTGTTTAGGTTATGTATGTTGCTCTTACTCCCCCTTCCCTGCCAAGTCAGAGCTTCAAGCGTGTCCATCCCCCAGATGGTGCGCATCACACTCATTATAGATACATATACCCATCACCTCCTCCTCCCTGCCACCTGCCTGACACCCAATAAATGTTATTCTTATATGTGTACTTAAGTGTTGATCAGTGAAACCAATTTGACGGTGAGTACATGTGGTGCTTATTTTTCCATTCTTGGGATACTTCACTTAGTAGAATGGGTTTCAGCTCTATCCAGGAAAATACAAGAGATGCTATATCACCATTGTTTCTTATAGCTGAATAGTACTCCATGGTATACATATACCACATTTTATTAATCCACTGATGTATTGATGGGCACTTGGGTTGTTTCCACATCTTTGCAATTGTGAATTGTGCTGCTATAAACATTCAAGTGCAGGTGTCTGTTTTATACAGTGAGACAGAAGAAGCACTTCAAACATGGATTGTAAGAAAACTCAATGATACGCAAACAATAATTTTTGATGCAATACAAAAAATTATTACTGTTTTATTTTTGCATTCAAATAGTTCATCACCACAATATAGCAGGTAGGTGACATAAATCACTGAAGAAAACCTAAGTATGAGTATATACACACATAATGAGTGTGATGCACACCATCTGGGGGATGGAAACGCTTGAAGCTCTGACTCGGGTGGGGCAAGGGCAATATACATAACCTAAACACTTGTACCCCCATAATATGCTAAAATAAAAAGAAAAAAAAAGAAAACCTAAATATTATATAAAACAGGCAAATGTAGAATTGTCTAATTTTAAAGTTGGAAGAAAACATCATGATAATCCAAATAAGAGTTGATAGATTTTCAGACTTGGAACAGACTTCAGTGACCATTCAATTATTCTTTCAACAAATACAAATATAACCTATGCAAATGGTTACATTTGCTTGGTATTGGGATTAAAGAATCATCTAAACTATCTCTTGCTCTCAAGAAATTTACAGATAAGGTATATAACAAACATATGGCAGGCCTTTGGACAAAGTAAAAAAGGATATGAAAACAGAGGGAAAGGCTCTAATCGTATGCAGGTAGCATGTCAGAAAAGGCAATTTTATAAGCTACTTAAACGAAAGTTTTAAGGTCACCTAAGAAAAACATCATCATTTTACAGGTGTGGAAGCTTTGAGTTGGCAAAATATTGCAACTGATAGATGTCAAAATCAGGATCGGAAATGAGCTTTCCTTGTTTTCTTTCCCAAATTCTTTCCACAACAAAACACATTTTTAGGTGAAGTTTATATTAGTATCTTCTCAGAGTGAAATTAAAGAGTCCCAGTGAATAGTCTAACTTGAGGCTAGAATGCAAATGAGACCTCTGTCCTCAACCATATCTCATGAATTGCATCAGGAATATCATGGGTGTGAGCTTGAGACATATTACATGAAAGTTTTAAATTTTTTAAAATATTTCCTTAAGTTTTAAATAATATATTTTACCTAAATTTAAATCATCTTCAAGTGCTGCATACAATCTATTGACATAGCTAGACTAACAGGATACTGAATCCTTGTATTATACTGTGCTTAAAGTATGCTAATAAATAACATCTGGTCCAGTGTAGTGTTAGACTATCCATACTCTTCTGCTTTGTTGATGTAGGACTTAAAAATATTAAGTTAGAAATTATAGCTGATTTTTCCTGATTATTTAAACTTTTAACATGGTAAGCGATGGAAAAAAATTTAAACATGGCTGCTTTTGCATCTGAAAATTACTATAATATCTGTCTTGATATCTCGGAAGAAAAATAAACTTAATCACTATAATCATCACTGGGAAAATAAACCCACCTATTCCATACTCATTGAAATTAGAGTTCTTTAGAAGAAAACAGGAGAGAAAAAAATATATGCCTTATATTTGTAAAAATGTGTTGAATGACACAAAATACTAAAAGCATGATAATGATGTATTCTCAAGTTTAATATTACAGTTGTAACATTTAAAATCATGGTCAGTACTTTTATTTTTTATCTGCAAAGAAATGTTCATTATATCTTAATTTCACTAAAAATATGACATATTTCAAAATAAAAGAGCTTCCCCTGGGTAAAAAAAAGAATGTAGTGCCACATACATAAACCTGGGCAATATTTGATGCACGTGGAAAATACATTTTAAAAAATCCACTGTCCTTCACCCTTCTCTCCGGTTAGGTCATTTTGAGCCATAGAGCATTGTGCTTCTGAATTCTGTTTACAATTTTACACATTGGTGTATAAATCAATAGCAAACAGCCTAGATGTTGCCCATGCTACAACAAAGTTTATTTGATATTAGCTATCGTATGGCATGAAGTAATTTTGTCAATCTTCAATTCACCTTCTAAGTTATAAATTTGAATAAGACACGAACTAGGCTTGAAGGAAATTTAAAACTATAGCTTTATCATCGATGTATAACATGTTGGAATTTCAAAGGGAAAACATTGCCATGATCATAATATATACATTACTGAAAAATAAAGAAACACTTAATTTTGTTTGATTGAAAACATCATATTTGGTTGTGAAGGACTTTACGTAATTTAATGGTCTTTATCCACAATAAAATATTCAAGAGGAAGTACTGAGATGAAATAATGTAATTATGTCCACTCTACAGCTATTGATTAAAGTTCATAGAGTAGGTATATATAAAAGAAAATAATATTATGAAATTCCACTTCAGTTCTGTAAGATATCTGGTTACAATTCTAATGTAGCCAATGTATTTGTGAGCATCAACACAGACTCAGACTAAGCCATAATCATCCATTTAGTTGAATCCAGTTAAGCTGATTCAAGTTAAGTTACTATGTAATATTTAACACAAATACCATTAATTGTGACACAACAATATAACTTAAACATTACAGATGTTACAATTACATTTAGAATTACCTTTAATTTTGTTGTAAAATATTCCAATCATGGTACTATTTTTTAGACATGTACTTACAAAACAATTATATACTATCTATAATCAAGAAGGGTAGCATTGTAAATGAATATATTACCAGACAATTATTAACATGACTCTGTAGTGTACTGGGCATACTTGGTGATATAAACAAGGAATTGAGTATTTGAGGAGAAATGTAACAAATACACCTACAATACAAGAAACTAAATATGAAACAATGAGTATAATATGAATAGTACCAAATATACCTATCATGAAAATTCAAAAGAAATCAAGCTCTTTGTGTTGGACTTATTAAAAGTTTCAGGATAAGGCCGGGTGCAGTGGCTCACGCCTGTAATCCTAGCTCTCTGGGAGGCCAAGGTGGGCGGATCATTCTGAGCTCAGGAGTTCGAGACCAGCCTGAGCAAGAGTGAGACCCCACCTCTACCAAAAAAATAGAAAGAAATTAATTGGACAGCTAAAAATATAT
>CAUYSK010113701.1:0-41213 GCA_963575035.1 Avahi laniger
ATGAAAGTTTCTGTTGCTCCATATCCTTGTCAGCATTTGGTACTTTCAGGTTTTATTATTTTTTTTAAATTTTAGCCATTCTAATCAGTGTATATTGGTATCTCATTGTTTTAATTTGTAATTATCTACTGACAAATGATGCTGAAAATTTTTTTATATGTATATTTTTCATCTGTATATCTTCTTTGGTGAGACAGCCATTCAAATCCTTTGCCCATTTTTTGAGTTGTTTTTTTTCATATTGTTGAGTTTTTAACATTTATTGTATATTTTATATAAGACTCCTTTATCGGTTATATGCTGTATTAGGCAGGGCTCTGCAGAGAAACAGGATAGGATATATACATATTTATTATGGGAATTGGATCACGTGATTACGATATGCCCTCTGCGAGGTGGGGAACCAGGAAGCTGCTCAGTGCAAGTCTGGAGGCCCAGGGAGCCAGGCAGCTGATGTCGTCACTCTCAATCTGACGTCAAGGGCCTGAGGAATCGGCGGGAGTGTATTCTGGTGCAAGGCCTGGAGTCTGAAGGCCAGAGAACCTGGAGTTCCGATGTGCAAGGGCAGGAGAAGATGGGTGTCCCAGCTCCAGAAGACAGAACAAGTTTACCTTCCTTCTGCTTTTCCTCAACTAATTGGGTGGTGCCTATGTACACTGAGTGAGGGTGGATTTTCCTTATTTAGTTCACTGATTCTAGTAGCAATGTCTTCTGGAAGCACCCTCATGGACATGTCCAGAAATAATGCTTTACCATGTATTTGGGTATCCCCTTAACCTAGTCTAATTGTCACCAAAAATTGATCATCACATGTGGTTGGCAAATATTTTCTTCCAGTGTGTGTCTTGTTTTTCATTTTCCTTAAAGTATTTTTCACAGAGCAAAAGTTTTTAATTTTAATAAAATTGAATTCATAACTTTTTTCTTTCATGGATTTTGCTTTTGTTGTTGTGTCTAAAAATTTATTGCCAAAACCAAAGTCACATAAATTTTCTCCTATATTTTCTTTCAGAAGTTTTAGATTTAGCTCTGTGAGTCATTTTGAGTTAATTTTTATAAAAGACGTAAGGTTCCTTTTTTTTTTTTTTGAGTTATGGACATCCAATTACTCCAACACCATGTTACAAAGAATAGTCTTTATATAATCCTTCTCCATTGAATGGCTTTTCTCCTTTGTCAAATTTCAGATGACTATTTGTTTGGGTCTATTTCTGGGCTCTCTATTCTGTTTCATTGAATATCTATTCATTTTCCAATGTCACACTACATCGATTACTGTAGCTTTATAATAAGTTTTAAATTCAGATGGCTTCAGTCTTCCAAGTTTGTTCTTCAGTGTTGTCTTGACTATTCCTGGTCCTTTTCCTTCCATATAAACTTTAGAATCAGTTTGTCTATACCCAAAAAACGTCTTGCTGAAATTTTGATTGCAAATGCATTGAACCTATAGATCAATTTGGGAAGAACTCGCTCTTAACAACATTGAGTCTTTCCACCTATGAACATGGAACGTCATTCTATTATTTAGATCTTCTTTGACTTATTTTAGCAGAATTTTGTAGTTCTAGTCACATAGATCTTACATATCTTGTTAGATTTACATCAAATTATCTCATTTTTTCATGTTATTTTGAATGGTATTAGGATTTTAATTTCAAATTATATTTATTCATTGCTGCTACATAAGAAAGCAATGAAATTTTTGTATATAAACCTTGTATTCTACCATAACCACTTAGTATTAATAGTTCCAGGACAGTTTTGGTGGTGGTGTTGTTTCTTTGGGATTTTATGCATAGGCTATAATATCATTTGTGAGCAAAGACAATTTCATTTCTTCTTTTCCAGTCTTTATACCTTCTTTTTTCATTTTCTCTATTATTTCATGAGCTAGAACTAGTACGATGTTGAGCAGGAGTGGTGAGTGAGGGAAAATACTTATCCTGTTACCTATATTAGGGTTAACAAGTTTTTTTGTAGATGTTCTTTATCAAATCGTTAGAGTCCCTCTCTTTTCTAGTTTTCTGAGAGTTGTTCTTATTCTAAAATCACGAGTGGGTGTTGGATGTTGTTAAGTGCCTTTTCTGCATCAGGTGATATAATCATAAGCTTTTTCTTCTGTAGACTGTTGATGTGTTCGAATGTATTAATTGATTTTCGAATGTTGGATCAACTTTACATACTTATAATAAATCTTACTTGGTCATGGCATATAATTATTTTTATACATTGTATTCTGTTTGCTAATATTTTGTTGAGGATTCCTTTCTTGGAATGTCCATATCTGAATTGGGGATTAGGGTGATGTTAGGCCCCATAGAGTAAGTTAGGAAGTGTTCTCTCTGCTTCTGTTTTATGGAAGAGATAGTAGAGAATTGACAGCGTTTTTCCTTAAATGATTGGTAGAATTTACTAGTAAAACCATCTGTGTTTTGTGTTTTCTCATTTGGAAAGTTATTATTGATTCAGTTTCTTTAATAAATATAGGCCTATTCAAATTACCTACTTCTCCTTGGTAGTTTGTGTCTTTTCAAGGAATCCATTTCATCTATGTTAGCAATTTGTGGGCCTAGAGCTGTGCACAATATTCCTTTGTCATTCTTTTTTTTTTTTTTATTTCAGCATATTATGGGGGTACAGATGTTTGGGTTACGTATGTTGCCCTTGCCCTTTGTCATTCTTTAATATCTTTCAGATCAGTAGTGATGGCCCCTCCTTCACTTCCAAATTTAGTCATTTGTTTCTTCTCTTTTTTGTTAGCTCGACTAGAGATTTATCAATTTTATTGATCTTTTCAAATAAAAAAATCCTTTTTATGTTTCCTTGTTTCAATTTTATTTATTTCTGCTCTAATTTTCATTTATTTTCTCCTCCTTGCTTTAGGTTGAAATTTATTTTCTTTCTCTAATTTCTTAAGATGGAAGCTTAGATTATTGATCTCATTTTGTCTCTTCTGTTAGCATGTACATTATACTTTGTTTTTTAAAAAATAAAATTTGGAAAATTAAAAAACTTCAGGTTGTCCTGGAGTTTGCAATATGCTTTCACTAATAATCTAGGACAATTTTTAAATAATGCTATACCATTTCACAGATAGTATAGGCGTATCTTATAACTGAGCATTCTCAATTTCTCACTCACATCTCTTATAGTATTGTCCTTTATTTCACTTACTCATGTAGTATAATTGCCTGATACATTGTTACTACTATTACTTTGAACAAACAGTCGTCTATTTGATCAGTTAAGAATAAGAAAAATAAAATAATTTATGTTACTTTATTTCTTCTCCAAGGCTTCAATTTTTTATATATATCTAAACTTCTCACCTATCATTTTTCTTATTTTGGAAGAACTTTTAACACTTCTTATAACGACGTTTGCTGTCGATGAGTTCCTTCTTTCTTTTCTGAAAATATTCATTTCTCCTTTACTTTTGAAAATAATTTCACTGGATGTAAAATTCTAGGTTTGTAGATTTTTTTCCCCCCAAACTTTAAATGTTTCACTTCACTCTCGTTTACATAGTTCTGATGAGAATTTCAGTGTAATTCTTGTCTATAATCCTCTATAAGTAAGATGTTTTTGCTCAGGTTTCTTTCAAATTTTCTCTTTGCCATTGGTTTTATGCAGTTCAAATATGAAATTTGTAAGTGTAGAACTTTTTTGTTTTGTATTATTTTTGGTATTTATCGTGCTTGGGATCCCATGAACTTCCTAGATACATTGCTTGGTATCTATGATTGATTTGGAAACTCTTCAGCCATTATTACTTCAAATATTTATTCTGCTCCATTCTTTTTTCTCCTTTTGTTATTCCAATTATGTATATGTGCTGCCGAAGCGAGCACAATTCCAATTATGCATATGTTACACCTTTTGAAATTATCTTATAGTTTTTGAATATTCCACTGTTTTGTTCTTTGTTCCTTTTGCATTTCTTTTTGGTAAATTTCTATTGATGTATCTTCAAGCTCACATTTTCTTTCCTTCTTTGTGTCTAATCCAGTGATGAACCTATCAAAACAATAATAGAGAATTACATTAACAGTAATAGAGAATTTCTAGTGTCTCTTTTTAATTCTTTCTTAGTTTCCATTTCACTGCTTACATTATCTGTTTTCTCATACGCCTATTTCTTCCATTAGATTCTTTAACATATTAACCATAGTTATTTTAAATTCTTTAACGAATCCAAAGGCTGTGTTATATCTGAACATAGTTCTGCTGCTTGCTTTTCTTTGCAGACTGTTTTTTCTTGCCCTTTAGGGTACTTTATAACTTTTTTGTTGAAATATGGACAATTTTAATTTTGTGATATATATAAAATATACATATTTAGAAGCGTAATCATAAAATAAACACCAGTGAACCCACCATCGATTTAAGAAACAGAAACATGCTTTCCCTTGATCCATTTGTTTCAGTTTCTGTCTAAGGGAAGCAAAATCCTGAATATATCTAGCTTATTTTAAAATTCATAAACTTCATACCATGCTGTATTTGTATAAAAAATTTTTACTTGAATATTATGTTTCTAAGATTTATTCCTGTTGACTTGCAAAGTTGTAATTTATTCATTTTCAGCACTGTATAGTATGCCATTATGTCACTGTTTAAATATACAAAAATTTTATGTATTCATATTCACTCTATGAGATATGGGTTATTTTCTTTTTTACTGTTATTATAATAATATCTTTATGAATAATTCTACATCTTTCTTAGTAAACTTTTGTAAAAAATGCTCTGTAAGGGAATATGACTCTTCAAGCATAAAATACTTCATTCTTTTTTATTCATTTTTCTTCATTCTCTTTTTCTTTTCACTCCTCAGATAGGGTAAACTTAATTGACCTATCTTCATGTTTAATGATTTTTTCTTCTGGTTGCTCAAATTTCCATTAAACCTTTCTGACACTTTTAAAATTTCATTTACTGAATTTTTAAACTCCAGAATTTCTAGTTGGATTCTTTTACATAATTCCAATCTAATCGTTGAGAATTTCTCTGTGGTGACAATTTGTTTTCGTGGTTTCCTTTAGTTCTTTGTACATGGTTTCCTTTAGCTCTTTGAACATATTTAAAATAGTTGATTTCTTTTTTTATGTTTATGAGCCATACTTTCTGTGTTTTTGAATGCCTTGTAAATTTTTGTTGTAATGCACATCTTGATAATTATAATGTGGCAACTTTGTAAATCAGATTCTTCTTTGTTATTTTGTTGCTGCTTCTTAAAATAATTGTTTGTTTAGTGACATTTCTGAACTAATTTTGTAAAATCTGTAGTCTTTGTTGTGTGCTCACTGAAATCTTTGTTTTGTTAGCTGAGTAAGTCATTTAGTCATTCAACAGAGATTTACTTAAACACCCGGAACACAGAAAAAATTCTCCAATTCTTTGGAGATGGGTCCTATGCTTGTGTGGGGGCATGATTCACCGTCTGCCATGCAGTTTACATTTCTCCCTTAGCCTTCACTTCCTGATTGTGCAGAGTCTGAACGTCAACCAAGACGTCAGAGCTTACGGCCTTCTTGAATCTTTCCTGAGCATGTGTCAAAGTCTGAGCATTCAATTAGTCTTCTGGATGCCCGGAAATATGTGGGAGCTTTCAAGGCCCTTATTCCTCAAAGTATCTCATTTCTCAGGCTTTCCTTCTAAGATTTTTGGTTAGTCTATTGTTTTTCCCAACTGTTTATTCCTTGCTCCAGGCATCGTGGCTAGTAGATTGCCTTAAATATTTTGACAAATGTCCCACAGAAAGGCTTCTCAATCCTGGGAGATTTCTGAGTTGGGCAGAAAAAATGGCAAGCCCTTTGAGGCTCCATTTCAGGGAGCCACAGGACACACAAAACAAACATAGTTCATTGAGAATAACATTCTTTCTGCTGGGAAAGTGGGCTGCTGTCTTTGAGGCTGCCGTAGAGTTTGAGACCATTGAATAATTTAAAAATATTAACCTCCCTTGTCTTTTGCATTATTGTTTTTATTATTATTATTACTACCACCATCATCATTGCATTTTTTTAATATATCAACATTAACTTAGATTTACCTATCAATCTACCCTCCTGACTGCTTTTCATTTCCTTCTTGCATTTTCAGGCTTCATTCTAGGTTAATATTTATTCTGGGAAAACTCTTCTAGATACCATCCTAGACAAAGAATTTATGAAGAAGACCCCAATAGCAATCACAACAACAACAACAAAAATAAATAGATGGGACTTGATTAAATTAAAAACTTCTGCACAGTCAAGGAAACAATCAACAGGGCAAATAAACAATCTACAGAATGTAATAAAATATTCACAATCTATACATCCAGTAAAGGACTTATAGCCAGCATCTACAAAGAACTCATGCAAAACAGCAAGAAAAAATCAAATAACCCCATTAAAAAGTGGGCAAAAGACATGAACAGAAGCTTCTCAAAAGAAGATAAACAAAAGGCCAACAAACATACGAAAAAATGCTCAACATCACTAATCATCAGGGATATGCAAATCAAAACCACAATGAGATATCACCTAATTCCAGTGAGAATGGCTTTTATCAAAAAGTCTCAAAATTGTAGATACTGGCATGGATTCAGAGAGAAAGGAATGCTTATGCACTGTTGGTGGGACTGCAAAATAGTGCAACATCTATGGAAAACATTATGGAAATTCATCAAAGAACTAAAAGTTGACTTAACATTTGATTCAGGAATCCCACTGCTAGGTATCTACCCAAAGGAAAAGAAATCATTTTACAAAAAGATGCCTGCACTAGAGCATTCACTGCAGCACAATTCACAATTGCAAAGATGTGAAATCAACCCAAATGTCCATCAGTTCATGAGTGGATTAACAATTGTCTTATATGTATGCCATGGAATACTACTCAGCCATGAAGAAAGAGGACTTAATGCCTTGTGCAACAATTTGGATGGAACGAAGTGAAGTGTCTAAAGAATGGAAAACAAACACCACATGTGCTCACTATTAAATTGGAACTGATGTGCACACATGTTCATAGGAAATATTAATAAATCTCAAAGGAAATAGAGCAGGGGGGAGGGTGGGTGGAGCAGATGGGTATAAACCTACCTAACGGGTATAATGAACACTATCTGAGTGACAGACATACTTTCATCCCTGACTCGAGTATTGCAAAAGTGATCCATGTAACCAACATTTGTACTCCCATAATACTTTGAAGTAAAATGAAAAAATACATTTTCTTAACTAGCTAATTTTTTAAGTACACTTAATTTTTTAAGAGTCCTTTTCAGTTTCTAGAAAAATTGAGCAGAAAGTACAGCAAGTTCCCCTAAACCCTCTGCCCTCACACTTGCACAGCCTCCCTGGCTATTGATCTTCCCCACAAGAGTGTTACACTGTTGCAGCTGATGAGGTCACATTAACATCATTGTCACCCAAAGTACATAGTTTGCACCAAGAGTTTACTCTTGATAATGTACATTCTATGGGTTTTGACAAATGTGTGAAGATGTGTATTCCCCATTGCAGTTCAATCTGTTAATTTTTAGTATAGTTTTTAAAATTCTAGTGGCATGTTTTGTGAACTAAGTATTTCTCATGTGGAATATTATTCAGGATTACTGGGAATAAACTTCAATAATATACAACTGTAAAATCTCATTTTTTTTTTTTTTTTTTTGAGACAAGAGTCTCACACTTTTGCCTGGCTAGAGTGAGTGCCGTGGCATCAGCCTAGCTCACAGCAACCTCAAACTCCTGGGCTCAAGCAATTCTACTGCCTCAGCCTCCCGAGTAGCTGGGACTACAGGCATGTGCCACCATGCCCGGCTCATTTTTTCTATATATTTTTAGTTGTCCGATTAATTTATTTTCTATTTTTAGTAGAGACGGGGTCTCGCTCTTGCTCAGGCTGATTTCGAACTCCTGAGCTCAATCCGTCTCGATCTCCCAGAATGCTAGGGTTACAGGTGTGAGCCACTGCGCCAGGCCCAATCTCATTGTTTTAGCAAAGCTTTATTTTTTCCTCTTGCAAAGTCTGTTATGGGTCCAGGCATCTGCAACTACTAGATTTCATCATTATGTAGCCTCATTATCTGCATTATGCAGCTTCCCTGATGAGCATGGTAGGGGAACAGAGTGTTAGAGAGGTATACATGGCAACTGAACACTTTGGCCTGGAAGTCATGATATCACTTCCAACCCTAACTGAGTGGCCAGAATTAACCACTTAGTACCACCCACCAGCAAAGGAGCACGGTGCAGTGTAAATCTCCCCTGAGTAGAGAAGTAGAAGAAAATCAGTTAGGGTGAGAATTTTAAGACAGTACCAAAGCAATAATGCTCATACTCTGAAGTTCAGTAACTCCATTAGTTTTACATGAGAAATTTTTTATGCACATGTGTGCTCATCTGTTCCAATTTAACAGTGAATACATGTGTGTTTGTTTTCAATTCTTTAGATACTTCACTTAGTTCCATCCGAATTGCCGTACAAGGCATTAAGTCATCCTTCTTCGTGGCTGAGTAGAGCTTTTTTTCGGTTTCACTTAAATTCAGCTGAATTCCAAGTTATTTAAGTTATTTAGCATCATTAAAATCATATAAATTTTTATAAATTATATTCACCAAAGGTTAATGACTATTTATGAATGTCAGGATTTTGAAATTCTTTTAAATTTTCCTTATTTTTCCTTTCACTCTCAGGATGTATTATTTTTACAAAAAAAAAGTACATTTAAATTTGATATAATAATACCAATTTGAAAATATTGAAGAAAATCAAAGAGAAAATGTATTTTTTAATACACATAAAAGATTTAGTGCTTTGTGGGTTCAGTGGTAGCTTCTAACAAAACCCTTTAGTATACAGTGTATTTCTGCCTTCATATATTGCTTCTCATAATTAATGGTGGTAACAATTACGATAAGAGCACCACAGTTTATAGAACTTCCTGCCTATTTGCTGCTACTATAAAAAGCATGCTCTGAGACCTAGAAGACACATTGTTGTCTTACTGAGTAATTTCCATATGATAAAGTACAATATTCTTTAAGCTAGCCCAATTCACCCATTTTCTACAAACCCATAGACCGACTCTGGGCACCTAGATTCATTAAGCCTATTCTCCTAGACCATCCCCACTATTTCTGACTCTGTTTTCACTTATATCAAGTTCATATATAGTATGCTATATATACTATATACAGTATATAGAGAGTACATCTATTCACCATCTGGTCTACACAACTGCTATCACTGACTTCCTTTAAAAGCTTTGTTTGAACTTTTTTTTTAACCTTTTTTTGCTCCACCTAACAACTTCTGCTCACATTGACCCCTCAGTAGCCCACCTCCCCATCCCAACCCACCAGCTGAAATTAAAGCAAACTGCATACGTCTTCTAATAAAGAAGCTTCAGTTAGAGGCCACATAGCTCACTGGTTAAGCATCTAATATTTGAAGTAATCTAGCTTTGACCCCATCCAAGTTCTGGCTTTTATTGGCATGTGACCTAGGAGCCATACTTAAGCTCCCCCAATTCTCAGTTTCCTGGTCTGTTTGATGGAGATAGCATGCTTTGCTCTTAAGGTTGTTTTAAGGAT
Source organism: Avahi laniger (assembly GCA_963575035.1). Taxonomy (NCBI): domain Eukaryota; kingdom Metazoa; phylum Chordata; class Mammalia; order Primates; family Indriidae; genus Avahi; species Avahi laniger. Next base: position 9,591 of record CAUYSK010113701.1, read on the forward strand.
AAAATGAGGTGACTTACATATAGTGCTTACAATAACGTAAGCTATAGGGAAAAGATTCACTAGGAGTAGCTTTTATTTATTATCAAATAGAAAAAGCAAAGATTTTTCCTAGGAAATTGAAAGTCGGGAAAATTCTGGGGTAAAAATTGTTCTTTCCAAACTGAATTTAAAATATGCTTTTACTTCTATGTCTGTGATAAGTGGTGGATGGAATTACCGGTTTGAGTACCTAGCAATACGCTAAATTGCATTTTTTCCTGCCCTGAAAGACATTTTAACTTGCCCCACAGGTAATTCTTATTTCTCAGAAATCTGTTTTAGTCTGTTTCCATGAGACACTTCCTCTTCATTCCCAAAATGTGGAGAAAGACGCTTTCCCAGCACAGAGGAACACGAGTCAACCACAAATAGGAAGACACTGTTTATGGTGCATATTTCTTTTGGCAGAATCATTGTCACATATCTGACTCAACACTTATTTCTAGAGGAACAAGTTGTTCAGGAAGGAAATCTATTTCCATAGCTAAAGTGGAAGTTTTATTTAAAAAGTGCAATTGGAATAAATCATGCAAGAGAAAGTGGTTAAAGTGCACAGCTGCTGGTTTCAAATTTAACACTATTTGTATATGAAAAAGTGGTTGGGAAAGTTTTACTTTATCTCTGGACCCACTGGTTAGCCTCAGGGCACGTGACAGTGGTCTCTATTCCTAGCTATGTTCGCAAGGACCCAAAACAGTTCTGTGGCTTTCAAACAAACAAGCAAAAGCCACCACATAAAAACCCATGGTGCTTCTTGGGTAGGGATTTTGAGATTCAACTCTAGAGGTTTTCTAAGCAAAGTGAGTGAAAGCATTGCTTCCATGTTGGACAAAAATAAAATATAAAGAAATGCATTATCTGAGAGGATCTAGAGCTATGTGGAAATAAAGATATTAGACCCAAGACTATATATTCGGGGGGTCTCCTGCACAGAGACTCAGAGCCTAGTGCCTTTTGATACACTGTGTAGTTTGATCTTACCAAGTATCTCTTCACTTTCAGGTTTCTTCCTGTGTCTCACTACCTCCTTCTCTAACTCTGCTTCTCCCAGCCTTTTCACATTTTTCCCTTCTTCTCTTTCCCAGTTCCTCTTCTGTCTCCCCTCTTTTATCCTCAGTCTGAATATCTTAGCAACAACTATTTTTCTCCGTGTTTTCTGCAACCTCCTTTTCTTCTCTTTCCCAAACAATTCCCCTCATTGTATCTGTCCTCTCATTACCTGTTTCTATACCTCTTTCCCTTTATTTCTTATTCTCCCTTCTTGTCACCAACTGAATAGGTTAGAAAATATACCTGGCCATAGCTGTCCAAACACTGCTGTTGCTTCATGAATCCTCCCCTAACTCTGCAGCCGAGAGTGTTAGTTTTCCTAACACTTCATCTACCTCCGATCTGTCCCTGCCTCCCTCCTAGCTACATGAACACCTGTCCACTTTCCTGTGTCACAGGGGAAGGTCCCTAAAAATGAGTGTAGTTTCATCATTGTCTCCCCAGTACAATTTTAACTGTACTAGTCTCTCCCTAGTACAGTTTGCAATTAGTGGAAACATTTGCCCAGTGAATAGTCTCAATATACATATAAAATGGTTAATGTGCCAATTTAACATGTTACAAGAGGTTGTAAGTTTTTATCTGCTGAGAAACTTCTACAAACAGCTTTCTATATTCTGCTAAAAGGAGATTTATTTTAAGGATAAATTTCCAAGGGAATATTGTTTTTGAAAATACTTATTAGATCATTAGATATGAAATGTCTGATTTCAAATCAAAAGTGTAGTTTCTTATATCTCAAACAGGAAGCACTACAGTTAATCAAAATGTGCACCTAAACTATAGACACAGTTTTGCCATCTGAATGGTAGCTTGCTTACACCAGCCACAAAGAAGCCTGGAGAGCGAGTGGCAATGAAATCTCAAAAGTTGTTTTCCACAGCTTGTTGAGAACTGAACATTTTTCCTTGCAAGAAGCGGTTCAAAGCCTGGAAGAAGTGGTAGTCAGTTGGTGCAAGATCTAGTGAGAGAGTTTCCAAGTTCATCCTCTGTAGTTTGAGCAGTGTTGTTTGTGTGACACATGGTTCAGTGTTGTCTTGAGAGAGAATTGGCCTGCAAGCCATCTTGGCTGCTTCATCACAAGTATCCTCATCACCTGGTCCAATTGGTTGCAACAGACATCCTCTGAGTTCATGTTTCAAGAAGCTATAGTGGATAATACCAGCACTGGACCACCAAACGAGCAGACGCTATTAGCTTTTGTTTTTTTTTTTGATGAATATTAGGTTTTGGACTGTGTTTCAGCATTTCGTCTTTATCCAACTATTGTGTTGAATGCCTGTGATTGTCAAAAAGAATCCATTTTCATTACACATAACAATATGGTGCAGAAATGGTTTGCCTTTATGTCGTGACAGCAAAGAAAGTCAAGCTTCAAGACGATTTCTCTTCTGATGCTCATTTAATTCAAATGGAACCCATCTATCCAGCTTCTGTTTTGGGGATACAAATGTTTCTGGTACATGAATTGCTCTTGTGACATTTGAGTCAAAGTTATAATTGTGTCAATCACCATGCATTGTACCCATTAGGTGTGAATTTACCTGTCCCCTTCTCCCCTCCCCACCTCCTTGATTTCCACTGAGCTTTACTGCCATATGTGCACAAGAGTGTTGATTGATTAGTTCCAGTTTAATGGTGAATACATGTGGTGTGTGTTTTTGTCATTCTGGTGATACTTTGCTTAGAAGAATTGTCTCTAGTCCCATCCAGGTTGTTACAAAGGGTATTAGTTCATCATTATTTTTATGTCTGAGCAGTACTCCATAGTACACACATACCACATTTTATTAATCCACTCATGTATTGATGGGCACTTGAGTTGTTTCCACATATTTGCAATTGTGAATTGTGCTGCTAAAAACATTAGAGTGCAAGTTGTCTTTTTTATAAAATGTCTTTTTTTCCTTTGGGTAAATTCCCAGTTTTGGGATTGCTGGATCAAATGATAGTTCTATTTTTAGTTCTTTGAGGTATCTTCATACTACTTTCCATATGTTCTATCCAGCTTATTTACCTTGCTGATTTGTTTCAAATGGTCCAGTATTGTTGGAATAGTAATGTCAAACCTTACTGCTAATTCATGCAGCTAATTCACGCATTGAGATGGATTCACTTCTACTACATCTTTCAGCTTAGCTCAAGTCAATCTCAATGAGGCTCATTTTCAAGATAAAAATCACCAGAACGAAACTTCGCAAACCATCCATGTACTGTGCCTTCATTAGCCACATCCTTCCCAAACACTCCATTGATATTTTGAGCTGTCTGTGCTGCACTGGTTCCACGACGGAAATCGTATTCGAAAATAACAGAAATTTTTGACTTATCCACGGTTTCACAAAAATTGCTCTAAAAAAAATTTGAAAGATAATCACAAGCCAAAATGTGCATTTGAGAGAATGAGTAGCTTCAAAATAAACATAATGCAAGATGTATCAAAGCAAAATGTTAGTAATATCAACTGTCAAACTTAGTATTTAAAGAATCAGACATCTCATACTTAAAAACCTAAATATTAGATATCATGGGTTTAGAACCAGAGTAACCACTGCATTTGGGGCCTTAAGCATACTGGGGCCTAAGTGAATGTATTAGGGGTTGGGTGGGGGAGAAGGGAATGAGTTAGACCATGGTCCTGGGACAAAAAGAATTGTTTGGGCTCTGAGGCACCCCGTATGATAGATGTAGCATAATCCAAATGATAGTATTTGAGAAACTTTGATGAATCTACTTTATTGTTTAATTTCTGGCTTCTAGGAGGCACTCAATAAATATCTCTTCTCCATCTTCTCTTCTTTTAAGGTCAAAGGAAAATGTAAATTAGTAAGTGCTGATGGTAAGTTTTTAAACATTTACTGTGGTAAACAAAGGTGCAAACCTAACCTATGTGTGTGGGATTTTGTGATCTTGCCCATAGTAAGAGCCAAAGTCCTAATATGACCCAAGATATATTACGTAGTATTTCCCATAACTCCTCCCTCACCCCTTTAAGTCTCCAGCCTCATATTTTTCTGCTCTTTCCCTCTCTTTTTCTACTCCAGCCATTGTTTCTTCGGTAGGCTGGACATAGGCAGGCATCCGGTTTGTGCCCTTTGCCAAGAATGCTTTGCTCCAGATGTCTGCACGGTGTTCTTCCTCCCTTCTTGTAAGTTATTATTTTAAAAAGTTTTTTTTCCAGAGACACCTTCTTTCTTTACCCTCCCTAAAAATTGCAAACTCCTTACTTTGTATTAATATCACTCTTCCATCCTGTTTCTTTTTCTTTTTTATACTTATTATACAATATATAATATAATATAGTATACTCTAACATTTTATATCAATTTATTCAGGGCCAGCTTCATGGACTCACACTTGATTTTATATTCTGCTATCACAAACTTGAAATTCTTTATAACTTTGAACAAGAGGCCCTACATTTTCAATTGGTGCTGTACCCTGACGATTATATATAGTCAGTACCGAATTATTTTTAAGATTGCCTGTCTCTCCTCTAAAATATAGGCTACTTGGGGGCTGTAATTTTTATCTTTTTTGAGCATGTTGTTCATGTTTGAGAAATATTATTTATTTATTTATAAATATTTATTTGTAATAAATAAATGGAGCAATGGGTATGGTACATGTAAATGGGTATCTTGTTTGCCTTTTTTTCCCCCATCTTTTTCTGTTGTGGCATGAAAATATGTGATAGAAGAGGTTCCTATGTGCAGCTATTTAGGTAGTAAAAGTTAACCAATGGTGACAAAATTAAAAAGCCAAAACATTGTGAGGTTTGAGGAATTTGAGTTGGAAGTCACTGCATAGCATTGTGGGTCTCTGAAGGTGTAGGCTCAGGGACCACCTATGGAGGTACCTATAGAGGACCTTAGAAGGTCCTGAAATTCCAAAAGCCCATATCTGCCACCCCATTAACCCCCTGATGGGAGATTTCTCCCACTTAGTGCTGCATTTGAAGTTTGGAATCTGAGGAGCTGGTAGTAGTGGCTTCCTGGCAAGGATGGAAGGAAGCTGCTTTCCTATTTGCACTCTCTCTCTCCTCCTCTTTCTTATATCAATAATGAATATGTATATAATTTTGTATATATACTATGTATCTCTATACATAATATAAAATTTACCATTTTAACCATTTTTAAGTGTAGAGTTCAGTGGCATTAAGCACATTCATATTGTTGTACAACCATTACCACCACCCATATCCAGAATTTTTTATCCTTCCGAACTGAAACTCTGAACCCATTAAAACAGTAACTCCCATTCCCCCTCACTTCAGCCCTTGAAAATCACCATTCTACTTCTTTTTTTCTGTAAATTTGACTACTCTAGGGATACAAGTGCAATCATACAATATATGTGCTTTTGAGACTGGCTTATTTTACTCAGCATCGTATTTTCAAGGTCCGTTTATATTGTAATACGTGAAAGAATTTCCTTCCTTTTTAAGGCTGAACAATATTCCTGGTGTGTATATCCCTTATTTTGTTTATTAACTCATCCACTGATGATAACTTAGGTTAATTCTACCTTCTGGCTATTGTGAATAATGCTGCTATGAATATGAGTGTACAGATATCTGTTTAGGGCCATTCTTATAATTATTTTTTGTTACATCCAGAAGTGGATTTGCCAGATCATATGGTAATTTTATGTTTAATTTTGGGAAGGATTGCCATACTATTGACCATAGAACTGAACCATTTTACATTTCCACCAATACTACAAAGGGCTCAAATTTCTCCACATCCTTGCCAACGCTTGTTTTGTTTTTTAATGCCATGATAATAGTGGTTTTGATTTGTGTTTTTCTAATGATTAGTAATATTGAATTTCTTTTCATGTGCATAATGGTTATTTGTATATCTTCTTTTGAAAAACGTCTGTTCAAGTCCTTTTTTATTTTTTAATTGTGTTGTTTATTTTTTTGTTGTTCAGTTGAGGATTTCTTTATATATTCTGGATTTTAATCTCTTATCAGATATAAGATTTAAAATTTATATAAATGTGTATATATATATTTTGTGAGTTGTCTTTTCACTTTGTTGATAGTGTCTTTTTATGGACAAATTTTTAAATTTTGATGTAACCCACTTTATCTATTTTTTTGGCTGCCTATGCTTTTAGTGTCTTATTCAAGAAATCATTGTCAAATTCAATGTTATGAAAGTTTCTCTCTATGTTTTCTTCTAAGAGTTTTATAGTTTTAGATCTTGAATCTAGGTTTTTAATGTATTTTAATTTTTTATATGGTACCATGTAAGGTACAACTTCATTATTTTGCGTGTGGATGTCTAGTTTTCTCAGCATCCCAAAACCATTTGTTGAAAGACTGTCCTTTCCTCATTGAATGGTCTTGAAACCTTTTTTGAAAACTATTTGAGCATATATGTGTAGGTTTATTTCTGGGCTGTCTACTCTATCCCCTTGGTCTATATATCTGTGTTTATGCTAGTACCACATTATTTTGATTCTTGTAGCTTTGCAATAAGTTTTGAAATCAGGAAGTGTGAAACCTGCAAATTTGTTCTTCTTTTCCAAGATTGTTTTGGCTGTTTGGGGTTCCTTGAGAATCCATATAAATTTTAGGATGGATTTTCTTATTTCTGAAAAAAAAAAAAAGTCTTTGGGATTTTGATATGGATCACATTGAATCTGTGAATTACTTTCAGTAGTATTGACATCTTAACAATTTCAAGTTTTCCCATTCTTGTACATAAAATACCATTCCATTTATTTGTGTCTTATTTAATTTCTTTCAGCAAAATTTTATAGTTTTCAGTGTATAAGTTTTTCTTTATCTCCTTGGTTAAGTTTATACTTAAATATTTTATTCTTTCTGATGCTATTAGCAATGGAATTGTTCTTAATTCACTTTTTGGATTGTTCATTGTTAGTGTATAAAAACATGAGTGATTTTTTGTGTGTGTTGATTTTGTATCCTGAAATTTTGCAGAATCTTTTTTCAATTCTAACAGCTGTGTGTGTGTGTGTGTATATATGTAAAATCTTTATGTGTAAAGATTCTACATATAAAATCATGTTGTCTGTGAACAGAAATATTTTTAATTTTTTCTTTTTTTTCTTTCCAATTTGGATGCCTTTTATTTCTTTTTTCTTACCTAATTGCTCTAGCTAGGACTTCCAGTACTATTTTCAATAGAAGTGGCAAAAACAGGCATTACTTTTGTTCTCTGTTTCCCCTTTTCCATCACTATAAAGTGCTGTGACATATGACTGGATATGACTGGAAACATCTTTTGATTTGGGAAAGTCTGTTGTTGTAATTGATGCCTTGATTCTAGGTCCATAATTTTGTGGGTCTAAGATAAATATGAGATAATTTTTGTTTCCTGTTCATAAGCTCTTAGTTTATATTATGCTTTTCAGTTTGTCTTAACTATTTTATGATGTGGGTTGGTCTCTTGGAGACACTGTTTTGCTTAGTTCCCCTGGATAACTAGGGAATGACAATTTAGGAATACAAAATATGTTTCAAGTTGCTACCCACTGAATATCTTACCCAAGGCAGACATTGCTAATCAGATACATTGTTTTCTCAGCTGAGACTTGGTATTTTATATATATTTTTTCAAAATTATTTTACCTATTCCAGTTCTTTATCCTTTCCATATAAATTTTAGAATAATTTTGTGTATATCTGGAAGAATTCTGTTGGGAATTTGATAGGAAGTGCATCACACCTGTATATCAATTTGAGGGAGAATTGACATTCATACTGTCCAGAGTCTTCCAATCCATGAACACAGCATGTTTCTTCATTATTTAGACATTTGGTCATTTTTTTTTTCTTTTTAAATTGAAGTTTTCAGCATGATTTTCAGTATGGAAGCCCTAAAGATGTTTTGTTAGATTTACATCTAAGTATTTCATATGTTTAAGAGATTGTAAATGGTGTAGTATGCTTAATTTCAATGTCAACATGTTTATTAATAGTATGTAGAAATACAATTGATTTTTGCATGCTTCTCTTGTATCCTGTGACCTTAGTGAACTCACTTATTATTTCTATTTTTTTGGTAGATCCCTTGAGATTTTGTGTGTAGTAATCATGTCACCTGCTAATAGGAATAGTTTCATTTCTTCTTTTTCAACTTATGTCTATTTTATTTCTTTTTATTTTCTTATTTCACTGGCTATATATATATTCAAGTACTAGGATGAATAAGAGTGGTGAGAGAAGGTATTCTTGACTTTTCCCCAATCTTCGGGAGAAAACATTCAGTCTCTTACCAGTAAATATAATGATAACTGCAGCTTTTGTGTAGATACTCTTTATGAAGTTGAGGAAGTTATGCTGTATCCACATATTTTGGGGAAATTTTACCTTGAATGGATGTTGAATTTTGCCAGATGCTTTTTCTGCATTGATTGATATTTTTATTCTTTAGCTTATTAATATAAATTAAACTAATTGATTTTTGAATATTGAACTATTTTTGAATTCTTGGAATAAATCCTACTTGATCTATGTATATTGTTGAATTTTATTTGCTAATATTTTAAGTATTTTTGCATCTACATTCAGGTGAGTTATTGGTCTATAGTTTTATCTTTCTTTTTATTGGTACTGTCTTTGTCCAGTTGTGACATCAGAGTAATACTAACTTCATAAAATAAATTGGGAAGTATTCTTTCTATTTTCTGGAAAAGGTTTTGTAAAATTGGTGTTAATTCTTCTTTCAACATTTGGTTGAATTCTTCAATGAAACGATGTGATCCTTGAGATTTATCTTTTGGGAGATTTGTAGTTAAAAATTCAATTTTCTGAATTGTTACAGGCTACTAAAATTATTTTATATTGGATGAGTTGCATTAGTTTGCATTTATCAAGGAACTGGTCATTTTTCTAAATTGTCAAGTGAACCTGTGCAAAGGTGGTATTGGGGTGCTTCATTGCAGCCTAGAAAGAGTGGAAGTCTAGGTTCCCCACTCAGCCCTGGCTGGCAAAGGTCGGAGTGGGCCCAATTTTTTCTGTGGCTGACTGAGGTAGAACAGTTATTATTGAAAAGGTTTCTGTCCTGTGCTGTCCCTTTCGTGGTCCTTTAACTAGAGAAAGTAGGCTTTCATTGGACCTTTTTTTGATCTATGCTTATTGGCCTTTCTGGGTCTATTGGCTTCTTCAGCTGCAAATGTAGGCTATATTAAGGAAAACAAAGCAAACCAGAGAAAACCATGATGTTGGTCTTTGTGTCCTGAGGTCCGTAATTAGATTGCATTCTTACTTCTTGTGTTGTTTTATGTACAATGCCCAGGGTTTTTTGTTGTATTTAGTGGGAGAATAGGGTAAAGTACATTTACTCTATCTTCCCACCACCAGTAGTCCATGATATATTTTTAAATGAAAGATAATATTAGAGAACAACATGTGTGTTGTAAGCCTACTTTAGTGTAGACAAAAAAAGAAAAAAGAAAAAAGAAAATAAACATATTATATATGGGCATATATTGGTTATATTGTATAAAATATAAATACATGCTATATAAATTAAATATATAAATATCTAATTATTACACAATCGCTCTCTTAAGGTAAAGAAGAGGTAAAATTGTGGCATACTTTGATACTCTGTATTGCTGATATTTTTCCTATAAGCTACCTTTCTTTCCTCCTTCCTTCCTTCTTTCTTTTTTTTCTAATTCATTAAACATTAATTAGCCAATTTTATACCTAACGAGACTTTATGTCTTACTATAAAAATCTAAAGTTAACATTTGCAGATGTGTCATTCTGATTGCCCTCTTCCTCTGTAGGAAAACACTTATCAATCAGCCTTATACAGTTCTCTACACAGACCTGTTCTCATGGATTGAAGAGCTTCAATTTTGTCGCATCTTCCAAGCTCTTCAATCACAGCACCTAGTTTTTCAATTTCAGCTATTTTCTTAACCATTTAAAAGATCTTTAAAATGATGTACCAATAATCAGAGCAATTTTGGAATCTTTCTCAGTAGTGTATAATTGTGTCTCTATGAACAAAATATATAGTCTGTTCAAATGTCCTTTCAACTTGAAAATTAATATCATTTTTACAACTTCTTGAACATTATTGGTGAATGGGGCCATGATTGATAACTGGCTGGGTCTGATTTTGACAGCCAGCCGTGGTGTTAGACCTCTACACAGCTTCCTTCTAGATATTAGTTTTTGCTAATTGGCTAGGAAGGACTATAGGTTCCCTTGCATCGTGAATTTGTTCACTGGTCTTAATGGCCATGTTTTCTGTAACTCTAGATATCTCAGAGATCTCCTGAGCTCACTAACTGTCAAACAATTTTTGTCTTCATATCTATTTCAATTTGTTTCTTTAGACCATTATTACCGTGGAAATTACTGGATATGTATTTGCAAAAAATGACACAGGAAAATTAAAAAGAAGAGAGGTTTGCTTGACCATTTGTAATTGGGAATCAGTAAGCATTTTTAAATGCCCAAGTAAGACAGTAATCACATTCTTAAGATGCTGTATAAGGAAATATAAATAGAGGTGAGAAAGGATCCATTGACACATACTTGATAACCAGGTCAGAATTTTAACCATTGCCTGCGATATTTCCCAGAGTCCAAATTGTTTATTCATTGAAGTGAGCTTGAAGAGATGCTAACAGAATAAATAATGTTGCTCCAACATATATTGCATTTAAATGTAACAATTATTTTATAGCCTTTGTATCTGGCTTAATGTCTCTGTCTCTAATACTATTTGTGACATATTTGAGGTTTCAGCATCCACACATAGGACATCTTTAACATATTTAACTGTTAGTTGTTTAACTTGCTTTCCTTAAAATTTTGTCTTCTAGTTTATATCATCACCGGCTCCCATGCTCATGCTCTGAAATTTAGCATTAACAGGAATTGTTCTCCAATCTCAGTTCTGAGTACACTGTAATCTGATTATGATCATCCACTTTTGTAGCTCACTCCCTCTAGTACACCAGCTCCAAAAATGTTACCCCATAGGAACCTGTTGAGCTTTCACCATCGCACCCAAGTCCTTCCTTACCCAGCTGAGAGCCCAGGTTCTGTCACATTAATTACCTTTTTCCATACACTTCAGCTCCCTTGCCTCTATTATATTTATCTGTTTAAACCCAACTGTGGTTAAATATAAGCCACAACCACTCCATACCTACACATGTGCCACTGGAACTAGTGAGAGAGAGAGAAAATGACCATACTGACTGATCTCACCTGCAAATCATGACCTCTAATCTCAGAGCTGCTGGACAGCCATGTTTTATTTCCCTACTGCAATGCTTTCCAAACTTGCCTATACCAAATGCAGAGCTTTAAAAAATGCTCACGCCTGTGTCCCACCCCTGGTAGTTGTAGTGATCTAATTGGTCTGGGATATAGCCTGGGCAAGAGTTTTTAGAAGATGCTCATGAGCTACCCCATTTACGATTCAACTTTCCTAGATACTTTTTCCCATCTTTTCTTTCCTCAAACCCCAACTCCTCCTTAATTATCCTTCCTATCAGTTTGATTCATTTTTCACTGAGAAAACAGAAACCAACAAAAGAGAACTTCATATACTCCATCCACTGCATCTGCACCCCCACACTTATCTGCGTGCATTTATTTTGCCTCCCCAGCTAGTATTATGGATGAACTGCCCATGCCCCTATCTAAGGCCATTGAGTCTCATGCACTAGATCCCATGAACTCTTCCCTACTCAAGGGCATCACTTCAACAGTGTGCCTACTCTTTCCAAGGTCATATCTCTCATCTTCTTATACTGTTTCTATTAACAAATATAATGTCCACATATACACATATCTATTAGTTGTCTTTTCCTACTAGAAATTAAGGGCAAAGATTCCATCATTCTTGTATACTGTGTTTCTCCAATGCTTAGAACAGAGAATTACAAGTAGTGGACGTTCAAGAGATATTTGATGAATGGACAAATTTGTATCACTATTTGTTATGCTGATTATTCGTCTTTTGTCCCTAAATCCATCTGTGCCCTTCCGTGCCCTGCTCTATGCCCATGGAGACTGGCTTCTAAAGACTGCTTTGTATGGATTTCCTGGTTCACTGGCTTTCTATTGGGTTCAGTCAAAGTTAGACAGGAAATCTGGGGGCAGGAGAATAAGTGAGGGGCTGTCTTCCCAGCTGCAATCTGCTGTAGCTATGTCTGTCCTTGATCTTTGTTCCCATCAGACCTTCCTCCTCCTCCTCCCCCTGGCCTCTCACTGGGCTCTGGTCAGGGCATTTTCTTCCTCTCTGTTTCAGCTTCAGTGACAGCCATGGCTCCCACTGTTGCTCATCTGCAAGGTGTGTCCATATCTTTTGTTGGCTCCTTTACTGTTGCTCATGCCTCTAGCACTGGTCTGTTCATTGAAGTCCCTCTGCATAAATCATCTGGAGAGAATTAAGTCTCTATCAAGACCTGGATGGATCAAGTTGCTTTAATAATCAGCTATACTCTTATTTCAAAAATACAATTGCCAAGCTGGGTGAATCTCGAGGTAATTATTATGAATGATAATTAAAAATAAATTACCATATAATTTATCAATCTCACTTCTGGGTATATATCCAAAGGAATTGAAACCAGGATCTTCAAGAGATATCTGTATTTCCACGTTGATTGCAGCACTAGTCCCAATAGTCAAAATATGGAATCAACCTAAACACTCATCAATGGATGAAAGTATAAACAAAATGTGGTATATGCACATAATAGAATATTATACAGCTTTAAAAAAAAAGGGAATTCTGCTATTTTCTCCAACGTGGATGAACCTGGACACTTACGCTATACCAGACACAGAACAAATACTACATGATCCCATTTGTATGAGAAATCTAAAATAGTGAAACTCATAGAAGCAGGAAGTAGAATGGTGGTTTCTAGGAACTGAGGGAAGGGAGAAATGGGGAGGTATTAGTTAACGGGTACAAATTTACAATTACGTAAGATGAATAAGTCCCAGAGATCTACTGTATAGCATAGTTACTATAGTTAATAATATTATATTGTATACCTAAAAATTTGCTAAGAAGTTGGGTCTTATGTTAAGTGATCTTATCACACACACAAAATAAAAATAAATAAATAAAGAGAATAGGAGGAAACTTTTGGGGGTGATGGATATGTTCATGACATAGATTGGGGTGATGGTTTTACCGGTGTATATTTATCTCCAAACACATCCAGTTGTAAATATTATATATGTACAGTTCTTTGTAGGTCAATGATACCTTGGTAAAGTGGTAAAAAAAACCCCAGTTCCCAAAAGTTACACACTGTACAATTCCACTTATATAACAGTCTTGAAATGATCAGAAATGGAGAACCACTAGTGATTGCCTGGAGTTAGCAATGGCACCATTATTGCTCCCATTTTTAGAAGGAGGGAAATAAGGATCAGTGACGTTAAATGATTTGCACTGTTTTGTCCAGTTGGTAAATGGTAAAATGAGGATTCTCCTCTATGCTTCTTTTATTCCGAAGCTCCACTCTAGCATATCATAAGCTGCCCTAGCAAATAGTCCATGCAAAGGGCAGACTTTTTTTTTTTTTTAGTTTCGTTAGCTTTAAAAATAAAAATTAGTCACCCTATTTATATGTGGAGATCTACTTAGGATATTTGTATATTTCCAAAGCTTCTTCACTTTGGGACTTTCCTCGTAAGCAAAGACTGGTACATTTCTTGAGGACACAGAAGCCCAGCTGTTTAAATATTTAGATAACAGTACTGTAAAATGTATGCCTAGCTAGGAAGCCTTTTTGCATGTAGACATAATTAAACAGGCAGATGAGTCCATGAAATATTTAAGGCTCCTTTACAAAGTCTTGAGGGAATCTTTTCTAAACCAATAAGAAGCTGTTAGGAGATGTGCCACTCCCAGTGTGAGAAAGAAGGGTCTGGAAGAATTTGAAATCTCATAGAAAGAGTCACCGTGGTCACATTAGTAGGAATCTGAGTACACATGGAGACCGAGAGGCACAAACCCTTAGAGAGTTGGCATCTCTTTAGATCCACAAAGGAGTCTCCAGCCGCTATGCCACAGAGGCCCATGCTCGTTTAGATTGCAAGCAGCGCTCTGCATGGGTTTCCAGGGAATCCATTCAATGAAATCACGTTTGAAAGTTAATTTAACAAGATCTGACTGGTATGTCCTTTGTTTAGTCAAATGCTTCCAGTGCCATTGGCTCTCTCCTGGATGGTAATAGGGTCACATTAAGATTAATCACATATTCGTTTTTCCCTAAATGCTTTAGATTCTGGTTACTTGCATTTAATTTTAAAATAGATAATAAAAATTGCTTTAATAAAAGCAAAGCCCATCATATAGTAATAACAACAAAATTAATCAGAATAATAATGTTGGCTACTATTATTGAACTCTTAAATTGTGCCCAGTACCATGGTAACTCCTTTTACACAAGTTCCATCTATGATCTTCATAACCGCTTTGACATAGAACCATTTTTTACCCAACTTTTCTATGAGGAAACTGAGGCTCAAACTTATATAGAAACTAAATGACAATATTAAATTTTATCTGAGTCCATGTTTTTGGATATAGCAAAAATTAAGAAAACTTCCCTTCTTTTGTATTTCAGGAAGTGGTTTACTGTGGAGGGTCATCCTTTTCAATATGGCTTAGCTAAGGCTCTCAGAAGCCCCACCTTATATACCTGTAACAAGGCCAGACACCGACTCTCCAAAGTCTCTGCCCCTTCTACGGGCCCCTCCCAAGGGTAGACTGACCTCAGGGTCACCTTTCAGATCATGCCATCTGCACCTTCATCCATTCCTCCTAGTTCTTTCTGTTCTTGTTTGCTCCTCTCTATAGAAGAAAAACCCTTTCCTACCCAACCTTTGAGATACTTGCAGATCTCATGGAGGGAGCCTTCTCCCTACTGCTGTCGTCCTTCTTCTCCAATTGCAATGGTTTCTCTCCTCTTATTTCAATAATTCTTTGGAATAAAGTCTCTCCTTATTTATGTCCAGATTTGTTTTATTTCATGTAAGTGACAGAACTGTAAGCAAACCATAAGTTTGTCTGAATCAACATATCAAACACAACACTGAGTAGGAGTGGAAACTTCAGAAGGCCTATGCAGACATCTCTCATCCCCAAATCCAGTCCTTCTATAACTCTCTGTGAATACACTGTCACATCTTAGTTGTTTTCTCTCTCTCCCATCATACTGCGAGCTCCTCAGCGGCAGGGCTTTGGCTTTGAATCTACAGAAAGAGGAGAGAATCCACAGAAATAAATGTTTTCTGAAAGAATGTGTAGTAAATACTATTTAGATTTAAGTGGCTGCTCTTGTAGGGGAGGAAAAAAAATACCTTTTTCCTCTACTTTTCTAGTTCTCCAGCTAAGGCCTTGCAAATCGGACTGACAAAAGACACATTAACAAGAGAAAAACAGTTTGCTAACACATACAGCACACATGCACAGGAGAAACTCAGTGATGAGCAACTCAAAGGGGTGGTTAGAACTTGAGCTAACATAACTTCTTAACAAAGAAAAATGAATTCGTAGGGAAGTGTTCAGACAAAGGAAAAGATGTTAGGATTCCAACAGTGGCAAACTGTGGGAAGGTAATTATATGGGGAAAACAGATGGAATAAGACTTGTTTGTGCAGGTCCGTCTCGGCACCAACTTTTCATCTTGTTCATGGCCGTAAAACTTCCCCAGGAGAGAGAATTTATGGCAGTCCTTATTTTTCAAAAATTTCTGCTTTCAGTCAGATAAGGGAAGCTTTGGGAAGGTTTCTTTTTGCATCTGTTGAATCTCAAATGTTTCCAGCTCAAAATAATTTTTATGCCAAAGTGTCATGTTTTGGAGAGGCATATTTTAGTTTCCTACACTGTGGTGAGAATGCTGTTTTCTGATCCTTAGATTCTTATTCCTGTTATAAGCCCCAGACCCGAAGCCATCCAGTCCTCAGTGTCCTCACAGTGCTGGGAGAGCCAGCCCTCAAGAATGCCCTCGTGATCCTGGGAAATGTGACCCTGGCTGCTATGTAAAGAGGGGTGCAGGAATGTGCCAACATGCTGACATTGCTGCCAGCAAGTCCAGGAGACCATTGTCACTGCTGCACTAAGGAATCTGGGGCAGCTTAGAGAGATGCGGGTGATCCTGCAACTACTACTGGAATTGGGAAATGCTGTCACCACCTGCTGTGCTCAAATAACTAGGTTTGATGTTTCTTTTTCTTTATAGTCAAAATACGGGTCCCCCTGCTTTCCTCTAGCTGGAGAACTCAATTGACTGATTCATCCCCAAACTGGCTCCAATGACCAATGCTATAGCACTTTAGTGCCATGGCCCAGTGGACCAGGAGAGGCTTGGGGAAGGGCAAGGAGACCACAGAATGTGTGGGACATCAAAGCTGAAGAGGCAAGATCTGTGGTTTTCAGCAGTGGGCATGGCATGACACTCAGCAATCTGGAAAGGCCCAGATTCACCTCAGTATACGCTAGCACAGGAGGCCTGGTCACCAGGCAGGACGAGAGACCAAGAGACCAGTGAGGACCTTAACGTAGCTGGAAACAAGTCACCTTTTTGGTCTATTTGTTCCTTGGGGATGTGTTAATCTCCTTGTACCTCCAAACACCTTCTTAGGTAGCAGCACAGGTCGGGGATATATTTAAGAGAGGAGAAAGAAACTTCATGAGGAATTAGAGAATTTTGACTTGGAAAGTTTATCAAAAAGAAAATGTTTAGAATTTAAAGGGATCAAGACAACTTTAGCCACATTTAGATCCCATCTTAAATCAGCTGGAGTGAGCGCGTCAGCACAAGAAAATGAAGAACCTCACAATGTACGCATCTGACTACAGTGCAGAAATTCTGACATCACCATGACTGTAACTCTGGTTAGTGCCACAAATGAGTAAGCACTTAGTAGGAGGCTATGTCCTGAAGAAACATGCAGAGGTCCACGAAGTCAGCTGTGCAGAAGAGGGAGGCGTGATCATTCCACGCAGATGGAAGAGTGAGCGCAAGGTTCCCAAGAAAGGAGGACGCAGGGCACATTTAGGGAGGGAAGAAAAGACCAAAGAGGCCCAGAGGCAGAAAAGGTGCTGATGTGTGTGCTTGTGAGTGAGAGGGGCACGGGATGCAGGAGTGCATCTCAGAGAGCAATCGTTAATAAGCTTAGGTTTATAATAGACCACGATCAGCCACTGGATGTTTTCTCATTGAATTCTATTTTTGAAAGAACCAAAAAATGTATTTATACATTTAAATAGAGACAATTTCTAGTTTTCTGGATTTGTAAATTTGCAGCTGACTTGATACTTCAGCTGGATTTTCCTGGAAATGTCCGTGGCTTTTTAATTTTCACCTTCTTGCTGTACTGAAGAAAATCATTATGTCCGCAGGGTCTCTCTAAAGCTAGGAACCAGAGAAGTGAACTAAAGTTGCTGCATCCACTGCCCCTTAGGTGGCCCAAACACTTGCCCAGGCAGAGCCGAAATGAGTCTTGCTGGGGCACAAGCAGACAAAAGTGTATCTAAGAGGTTGCTTTCCTTCTTTCCCCATGGCCACCTGTGAGTGGTTAAAGTGCGGCCAAACAGCTAGCAATATAGTTTCCACTCATTGTCCCATGGTAACCCCCACAAACAGCAGGATACTGGTGATTTATCATCTCCCATCATCTCCTGTGTCGCCATCAATTACTTCTGATCTGTTTCTTTCTGTCCCACAAGTTCTTCCCGGTAAGGACCACCCATGGCTTCGGTTTGGCCTCCAGCCCTTCACCAACTTCCTGTGCATTTCGGGGTGTTGGTGCCACAGAGCTTCTCAAGGAGTTTCTCTGAGAATGACAGAAAGGTAAACACTGCCATGCGCTACCACACTGTGGGTGGAGTCACATCCCCACACTAGGATCTTGGTTCCCTACCTGGAATTACTTGTTGGACCAAGTAATGTTGATGAAAAATTGGTCAAGAATGCACCCTCCCTGCCTTTTCCACATCTACACATACGCTCACATGTATACAAGCATACTTGTGCACCATGTACACATACATGCATACACACACTTGCACATGTGTGCACACATGCATGGATGCACTGGTAGGTAAAGCCTGGCTTGAAAAGAGCTATAAAGCTCAAGAACCCTTGTCCCTAGGACTGGCCACACCATAGGGGTCTTGTTAGCCAGGTTGCTTCAGGGAAGTCTGCGCTTCTCACCTAGACTGGCAATCAGTTACCCCAAACACCAAGGATGGAGAGAGAAATTCAGGGAGACCAGCAGACAGAGCAGGGAGATGAAGGGACGGGAAGCAGAGGGCCAGCCTCCTGCCTATAGTGAGATTGTCATGAATTGATGCTACAAAGTCCAGCCATAGAAATAAAAAAAAAAAAAAGGTAAATTGAAGGGCAAAGTCAGAAGGAATTGCAGAGCAAAGTAGACAGCAAGGAGTTGGCGTGGAATAGACAGCCCAGCGGACCGAGGAGGTAGCTGGGCTGAGGTCTTGGGAAGGACCTAGGCAGGTCGTAGGAGAACCACGCATTCCCCAGGGTGGTCTTAGGGCACAGCTGACAGCTACCGTAGAAGGAAAGAGGCATTGCCAGGTATTATAAAGTCAAAGTGGAGGGGTCACAGAGTGGTCTGATTCAAGTTTGACTGTCTCCTCCCTTTTATTTTCTCTACAGGGATTCTCGAAGCACAAAGCATTCCACTCACAGCACACACCCACTTACTGCTCAGCCTTCCGTGCTCAATGGGGCCTCCACAATTTATGAAATTGCAAAGAATTGAGAATACCCCCAAGCTTAATGGTCCGCACTATAATTCCAGGATAAATGCCTGGGAGAACTGACAGCGTACAGTAGCATTTCAGCCTGGAAGGAGGGATTTTAACCAGTCAGAGTACAATGATAAAATTCTCTGTCCATTTTTCAAGTTACCAGCCAGTCCTATTTCAGAGTGAGAGGTACAGTAATAAATAGTGAGCCTAAACAGGCTTACCCAGAGATCTTAATAAATAAATTTGCCTGGTTCAAAACATATCAGTGCAGGTTTGGAGTTAGTTATGGCAGATTGTTTGTTTTCATGAAATATACGATGTGCATTAGAAACTTGAGACCACAGAAGCCAGCAGAGAATGACTGTTGCTTAGTGCTCAAATTTATCTGGATTCAAATCCCAGCTCTATCCTTTGTGAGCTGTGTGATTTAGGGAAAATAATCTAATCTATTTGTTCCTTAGTGTATTGATTTCTAAAGTATGCATAGTAATGATACTTATACCTTAGAGTGGCTCTGTAAGGGGAAGCTTGTACCCCTGGGTGAGGGTCAAGCCACACCTGCAGAGAGAGCTCATTCAGAGTCTGGTCCTGGTGAGAAGGCATGTCTGTGTGACCACAATGGGATTTGAAGGGGCGGGCTCTAAGGGGGAAGTGGACATCAGGATGGGGATGTTCTCTTGGCCATCAGGGAAGTCAGAGTGCTAGAAAATATCTCATGTGTTAGCTGGGGCTCTGCATAAGCAACTGGGGCTGGGACCAGGAGGGGAGAAACATAGGAAGTACAGATAATTCTGGGGAACAAGGTTTACACCTCAGGAGACAGAGTGAGATCATCCAGGGCCCGTGGGCTTGGGGTAGGAACCAGCTGAGACAGGGTCAAAGGAGCTTCGTATGATGAAGCAGAGGGTGGGAGCACTTTGCCCATTCCCCATTTTTGATCACCTTCAGAATTCGAGAAGGTCTTGGAAAAACACCAGGCCATCTCACCTCTGCCAAGGGATCGCTTGCGTCGTAGCTCTGGAGACAAAGCAGTGTGTTCAGGGAGCAAAGGGTGCTGGGGCAGCCATAAAATAGTCAGAGTGACCCTTCCCCCACCAACATGTGGAAGGTAAGAACCATGAGGATGGGCAGAAACATCTCTCACTTTCTTCCCCAGAGAGGCTCTTTGCAAGGCTCAAACATGGAGGTTCTGAATTTTATTCAGGGGAAATCACGTACATAGGACAGAAAAGCATGAGGGCCTTCATCTGCAAGTCACGTGGCATCGCCCCCATTGAATCTACTCCGTGACTGTCCTTCACTCTAGGATGTTGTTCGGAAAAAACAAAACAAAATTGAAATAAAAACCAACCTCCACTCACAATAACACCTTTCTTCAAAAATAGGAGTTAGTCTGGCCTCTTTGATGTTTTGCATTTCTGCAAATACTTCTACTGATAGATTGTTAGGTAGTTCTCAAACAACTGTTTTGATAAAGGTGATTTTAAAAATTCAGTCGAATAACTTTGCATAAAACTGGCATTTTTCAGTTAGCGAGGTCAAACAAAAGCTTACTTTACTTTGCTTTCAACAACACATGAGCATTCCGGAATCCTGAGTTGGCCAGGCAAGTGAATAATGATTTGCAGTTCCAAATGGAAGATACTATATTGCCTGTGGTCTATTCCTCAGAAACATCAAACTTTCATTCTCCTCATTTTCTTTCCATATCCTACTCTTCTTGTTCTGGGATGGCTGTTTGTTGAATCGGGGGAGTCCTAATTTCACGGAGCCCGAGTATCCGCAGGCCCTCTGCCCACTGAAAATAAAACCTGGAGTCTCCTACTTGTTTCATTAGGGATTTAAAAAGTCACGGGAGAGCAACAGGAAGGACCAGGAACTACCAGAACTGTCCAAAGATCAGGGTGAGTTGTGAAAGGCATGAGTGTAGGCCCCAGATGCCTTGAGAGGTCTCAGTACGTACGCTGGGGGCCTGGGCTGAGCTGGGTGGTGAGGGGTGAGGGGAAGGCTGAGGGGAAGGAGGAGAGAAGGAATCGGGAGCAAACTGTAGAACATTATGCTCTGGGATTGAAGTGGACTAAATGATACACAACAGAAACAAAGCCGTTCTGGCATATTTACCATACTACGGCTAAGGATGGGTGGGGCAGCCTTTGGGGTGGAGAGGACATAGGACTACAAAGTGGTCACACTCTTCATGGCCCAAGTTTCTTCAAAAACATGCAGTTCACAAAGCTTCCGGCAAATGCTAAATCGTCTGTGATGCATCGATGCTGGGCATGATGAACACAATGATTCTGCGATTTGGAGTCTAAACGAGTGTGAGTGCTGATACTCCTCTTCTGTGTCACCCGGCTATGCATGCAGTCGAAATGAAGATTTCCCCATCCCACAGAACAGAGGCTTGGAAAGCCATGTGACCTGGCTAAGGACACAGAGTGGCACAGCCAGAACTGTGCCATAGGCTCTGACTCTGAGGCCAGCACTGCCCCCGTGGATGGACTGACGGTTACGTGAGGATGTTTCCTTCCTCCTGCTGTCGGGGAAGCCCCAGTGTCTGAGCACCTTCCATGCGTGTAGAGCCAGCACCGCAGATGCTGATAAGCACCCACGCCTGGCCCCTGTACTCACTGTGGGTGGCACATGCTGTGTGTGATCTCAACTGACTGTCAACTGAACTGCCCTACTTGTTCCTCCTGCCTGCTGATTGTGTTTGTCCCCACGCTGTTCCTTTATGCCAGGCGTCCTCTCTGCTCCTCAGGTCACACTCAGTCCTGGGGTTCTGTGACAGCCCTTGCCTAGACCTTGGGTGTGGAAACTTGGCAAGTGCCCCATAGTTTAAAGAATGAATATGGGTATGGTTTACACTGTGTCTTCAAAATCTAAGCATTGAAATCAGACTGCCTGTGTTAAGTTCTAGTTCTGACATGTGATTCTCTGTGACTTAACCTCCCTGAACTTCAGTATGGTCATCAATAACAGGATAATTCCTTTCCTCATATTGTGCTATATGTGATTAGCACCGTACTTGGCACATATTAAACAATGTATATTTACTTACTTTTTAAAAGTTATTATTATTTGAGACATGCTGCAGCTCTTTTCCTGCTTAAGCTAAAACACAAAAATTAAGGGCTCAAGAACACTTGCAGATGTCAGGCAGCCCAGGATCCATTTATAACCTTCTGGTCAACCATGTGTTCCCAGAAAAAGATTTTCCGAGGAACATACATGTCTGTACCTATTTGAGTTTCCCCAGACAAGAGCCTGAAGGTACTTCCTCCACTATAAATTATTCTGCTGAGGTCAATGTGAATTTAGCTGCATCGATTCCCCAGTGAATCTGTAATTGCTATCTAGGAGATCGATCTCCATCACATAAACATGGTTTTGGAAGGCAAGTCCGCACATAATGTGCACGCTTCCTCTGTTGCTGTCTGGAAGGCCCACAAAAGTGTCTTCTGCTTCCTCCTGCCAAGGGAAGGTGCCCCAGAATGCTTGCTCTTTTGGGAATGAGAATTACTAGAAGAACTTTACACACAATACCAGAAAATGACTTTGTGCTGCTTTCTCTCCCCATCTGTATGTAGCTTAAGAGATAGTCAGTGAAAACATTAACAAATTGCAAGAGGATAAAAGTCAATAAACACAAAATTACAATTTTCAACATTTTGAAGGACATTAGGAAATAAAATTAAATAACTGCTTTTGTCTCCTTTGGTCCCAGAGGGAAACTGCAAAACAGAGATGACAAGCCAGTCTTAACTTTTTCATGTAAGATGAAAGAGCTCTTTGAGAGAGGGGAGAAAAAGAAATCTATTTGAATCTAAGTATAAATTTAAAGGGGCATATACTTTGAGTCAGCATAAGCAACACTCACTCTGGGATGGAATACCTACTCATTTTTTTCAGTGTGGTAATGCCCTATTTATTAGGACTATTTTAAAGCAAATAAAAAGAGCTCACACTACTTCATCAGCATAAATGGAGGCATTTCTTATAATAAGAGTGGTTGTCTCTTGAAACCCAAGTGCAAGAGTGCAGTACTGGAAATAAGACTTGGCAGTTTCTCTGTATACATTTTTCTTAGTTTTCTCCTTCTCTGCATGCCAGGTTTATTCACTTCCAAGTCCACCTAATTAAAAATAAGTGGCTCACACTTCCTGAATTTTAAATATAATATTATCCAAACACAGAGACGTGGCATCTCACTCAGCCCTAAATTTCAATACTTAAAGATAAGCTTCCGGTTGGGCCAACTTAGTCATGAGGCTTAATCAACGGTAGATGGGCACAGGACTGTGGCGTGGTCACATTGCACAAAATGCCTTCCAGGAATTCACTGTGTGACCTGGGAAGACAGGGTGGGAGGATACAGTTAAAGTGGTGTCACTCTGCACTGGGAAGGTGTTCCAACAGCTGTCCACTATGACTCCACCAGACAACCAAGACGTTCAAGTAGGGGCATCGCTCCTACAAATTTTTGGTTAAATCAAGCAATGTATGAGGTCAGCACTGATGAGGTCAAGGAGACCATTTATTAGTACCTCCCACATTGTAGGTTGACCTTTGGTTGATTTTATTCTAGCACAAGAAAAATGAGTTCCGACAGACATTTTGGTTCTTGATATGTAGGTCTCCAAGCCACCTGGAGAAGTGACATAGACGTCTGAAGGCATCTACATAGGAAAGTACAATATGGTCTGGTTAATATCTCTATAAGTACTCTTCCGATAGTTCTTGAAGTCTTCCGATGGGTATCTTTCCTTCTCACCCAGGTTTGTAGCTTTTTAAATGGTTACTCTTAACCCTTCAAATTTCAAGAACTGTGATCATGGGATGCTCCAACTCTTTGCTTTCCTGCCCTACTTAGTGGAGATGGACAATAGAATGAACAATTTTATCATCCAAGTGTTTTCATGTAAATCCCAGAGCTAAAGTCACTATGTAGCTAGCCTTGCTCCCTTTCTGCAGGACTCATCTTGGGCTTCCTTTAATTCTCAAAGGGCAAAGACTCCCTTGTTTATATTTATTGATATTTTGTGTCATTTTAAAGAAATCTCTCCTATCACAAGGTTAGGGCAAAGACACCTCCCAAGCATAATGTACCCGTGGGCCGATGAAGCTCCTCAAGTCTGACCACCTCAGCTGTCATTGCAGAAGGAAGAGGATAACGCGTAGAGTTCCTTCAACCTCTTACAGTGGAGGTTGGAATTCTGTAATCTTACGAAAGGTTTCCCTGCAGAAAGAGGGCAAGAGCTGACTAGCTTTCACAGAGAGTAGGACATCGTAGCTTTACATGTGGAGCTTGACACTCGACAGGGCAAAAGCCAAGAGAAAAGGGAAGAATTTGACAAAATTTTATCAAACCACTTAGATTTTGGTCTGTTTTTTCCTCCTATAAATAAACTTTTGAAATATACAAACAGAAAACTGCACAAAGTATGCATGCATAGCTAGATTAATTTTCTTTTCTTTTTATTCAGGATATTATGGGGGTACAAACATTTTGGTTACATGTAATGCATTTGCCCCACCCAAGCCAGGGCTACAAGTGTGTCCCTCCCCCATACAGTATGTTCCGCTTCCATAATTTTCATAAATAAAAGGAACTGTGCCTCTCTCGGTCAGTTCCCATCCAAAGTGAATCACTGTTCTGACTTCCAACACCATTAGAATGTTTTGTCTGTTATTTAAATTTATACAGTATGTAGTCTTTTAGATCTGGCTTCTTTCATTCAAAATTATCCAGTGCTAATCTATGTTGTTTGTATGTTTGTTGTATGAAGTTAATTAATTTGCAGTCTTCTACAGGATTGCATAGTATGGATATGACATAATATATTTATGCATTCAAACATTGATGGACATTGGTATTGTTGCTATTGTGAGATTATTACAAATAACATTGCTAAAAATGTTATACATATATTTATACAGAAAATTTACTAAGGAATAGAATTGCTGTGTAAAATTGCTGTGTAATGTGAGCTTTAGTAAATACCAGTACATCTAAGTGGTTATACCAACATACCCTACTAACAGAAAACTATGGAAGTTTCCATTGTTCCACACCTCCCCAGAAAATGTTGTTGTTGGTCTTTTAA
Organism: Avahi laniger; assembly: GCA_963575035.1. NCBI lineage: Eukaryota > Metazoa > Chordata > Mammalia > Primates > Indriidae > Avahi > Avahi laniger. The sequence continues at coordinate 34,546 of CAUYSK010113701.1, forward strand.
AATCTGGCAATTCTGATATTTTATGCCAGTTTTTGTTTGCATGTCTGATAATAGATGAGATAAGAAACTTTTCAAATGTTCATTGGACTTTTGGATATCTTAACTGTGATATGCCAGTTCAGGCATTTTACTGTTTCTCATTGGGTCCTTATCGTTTGGGGGAGCCCATTGTATATAAAATATTTTGTCAGTTATGTATATTGCAAGTATCTTCCACACTGTGACTTGACTTAATTGTATCTCTTGATGAATGTAAGTGCTTAATTTTAACAAAGTCCAATTTATCGATCATTTATATTTTTGTGTCATTTTTTTAATTTTAATTTTTATTTTTTTGTGTCATTTTAAATTTCAGTATTTTCTTCTTGGTACTTATACCACACTAGCTTTATAAAAATCTTAGTATTGAGTAGTATACTTTCTCCAATTTTGTTCTTCATGTTTGGTTTCCAGATGTATAGAGACTTCAATTATCTTTTTTGTTATTACTGTCTAGCTTAATCCATTGTCCTCAGAGAACATATGAATGATTTTAATTTTTTTGAATTTCCTTACGCTCCAGCATTAGTAAATATTGGTAAATGCTCATAATTGAAAAGAGTGTTTACTTTTGTACTGTCTTTATACAATATTGTATATATAGCAATTAAATCAAGGTTGAAAGAATTTTCTATGTCTTTTTATAGATCATTTTTGATATTTTGTCTTCTTGTTATATCAGTTGCTGAGGGAGATGTGTTAATGTCTTCCACAATAATTGGATATTTGCTTATTACTCCTTTTATTATACTTAAATTTTGCTTTATGTGGTCTGAGAATATATTATTAGACACATACATTTAGAAAGTGAAATTGTCTTTGTGGATTTGATCTTTTATCATTATGAAACATTCTTCTTTGACTCTAGTAATACTTCTTATTTTAATATCTAGTTTTTATAACATTAGCATAGCTATGCTTGATATTTTTAAGTTAGTTTTGCATCGTATTTATTTTCTATCCAATTACTCTCAGTAATTCTTGTTCCAATATTTAAGATTTATCTCTTCTAAGATGATACAGTTTTTAATTATCTGTCATTTTTTCTTTTAGATAAAATGTTTAGTCCACTTAAATTTAAACTAATCCATGACATATTAGGGTTTAAATATATCATTATATGTTCTTTCAATTTGTTACACCTGATCTACTTTTCATAGCATTCTTTTTCCAGTATTTTATTAGTAATCAAGTTTGTTTTATTACATTATCTTCCTCTAGATATTTTTCTTCTTTTAAAAATAAACATGCTTTTACTATCTTGTTAGGGGTTAGCTTAGAGGGCACAATATGTTTTTTTGATTTACTTGAGCCTAATAAAGATGGTTACTTTCACCACTTCACAGATAGTAGAAGCATTAGAAAATTCTTCTGTATTTATTGCCTCCACATTCTGTTATTTCATCACATATTTTAATCCTACATTTCTTTTAAAAGCTTTCATATATTGTTATTTTTGTAGTTTTATAATATTAGTATTCATTGAGAATAACCCTTCTGGTATTTTCTTTTTTTTTCTTTTCTTTCTTTCTTTCTTTCTTTCTTTCTTTCTTTCTTTCTTTCTTTCTTTCTTTCTTTCCTTCTTTCTTCTTTCTTTTTTTCAATTGTTTTAAAGGATGCTTTCACTGTGAATAGAATTCTAGTTTGGCATTATATTTATTCATTTATTCACAGATATCTTTTCAATGTCTTCTGCCTTTCATCAGTTTTTTTGAGAAGTCAGTCATCTTCCTTATTTTTGCTCTTTTGAATTTAATGTGACTTTTGAATAGGCTGCTTTTAAATGCTCCCTGTCTTCAGTGTTCGGGTTCACTTTTGAGGGTATTTTTCGTCCGCACTTTCTAGCCTACAGGGCAGGCAGGCTTCAGCTACAGGACAAGCCAGTTAAAGGGTCTTACGTACAGCAGATGATCCTGCAGAACCAATGGCAAATTATAACTTGTTGTCATGTGGTAATTTAATTCTGATTATATACATGCTTTAATTTTGATCATTCTTCTCTGATAAGTTTATAGCTTTTCTCTCCTACCCTTGGAAAAAGTGGAAGTGGACAGTTAGACTTAAACAAATGAATCTGGTTTCCCACACCGAGAAGTGTGTAAGGATCACAAACAAATGTTATAACTGAGTCCTTGTGGAAATACAGAGGAGCCACTTTATCTTCTCTGAATCATGATTCAGAGGAATTGAAGCAATTAAAGGAATAACAAATAGCAAGATTTTTAAATGCTAGGTGCTGTATTTTGTGTTTTACTTTTATTATTTATTTTATTTAAAAATTATTTATGAAATAGTTTGTTTTACAGAGGAGGAAACTGAAATTCAGAATTATTTATAATTCATAAATTTTATTTATTTATTTATAATTTTATAAGGATAACTAAGCAGCGAGTGATGAGATCAGGGTATTCATAGTGGTGTCTTATTTGAATCTCCATAGTTTTCTTTTTTCTTTTGTAAAGCTTACAGAACCTAACAGAGATCATTTCTAAATAAGCAAAAAATATATTTTATGTACAAATTAATATTGACAAGATGTTATTTGGAAATATTAACCAATATCTACTCTAGATTTGTTATCTAAAACTCTGATCTCCAATTTCTCTTCTATATTTTAATCTCTTAAACTATCTTAAGCCCCGCTCATTGCTTACACTGCCTCAGAGATAGGACGTTACCGTGGACCCAGGAGGCATGATTCTGTTTTTTGCATTTGATAGTTAAATGTCCTGTTCCCTTGGAGAATGGAAGTTATTTGTGACTTTGTCAAAAGATTTAGGTGGATATATATTATGGTAGGAATAAACCCTCACTTTCAGTGTATAACAGGCTACCCCACGTGGAGTCAAAGAAGAAATGATTATACTGCAGGTGTCAGCAAGCCTCAACCCCAAAAGATCCCACTCTCCCTTTTTCAACATATCAGGCCAGAAAGGCAGCAAAAACCCTAGAAAACCTGGTGAGATGTGAGAGCATAGGGACTAAGCTAAGCAAGTGTGAAGAATAAACATTCCTCCTAATAAATAATGGGTGTTACTGTGCCTAAACACTTAGGACCTTAGAAAGTCCTAGTAAATTTTCTATTGCTGAGAGGTACAGCACAGGAGTTTTTAAATGTTTATATGCTAAGTGAGTTCAAAAGCATGAAAGCATGCCACTGAAACTAAAGGACACTTGAATATCAAAACAGGGGGCAACATTTTGGGATCTGCTTGGCTTGTCAATGAAAGACATCGTAAGAGATGTCACGGTGCACATTATGGAATAAATGACTTCCCCACCATCCCCCAACCTCAGCCACAGTAACACTACTGCAGCAAAAGTTGGTGGAGACCTCAATGATTTTATTACCCTCAGCGATGTATGTATATATGTGTATACATAAACATATATACACACATGTATATCATATATACACAAAATGTACAGAGAAAAACTTTGGGAAAAAGTTTAGCACATACAAGTTATCTACAACTCTGATGTGCAAAAAAATAATTTTTCTATATAAATGTGAATATAAACTATATGTATATGTAAATATATAAATGAGCATACACACACACATATATATACACACATTTATATATACACATATGTATGTATACTATTTTCCTAAAATAATTTTGCCTATTGTATGGAACTTCTGTCAACAAAATTGATTAGAGCTAGATAATTTTGTGCTCATTTTGTTAAGATAAAAGGGTATTTTAAACAGAAAATCAAATGATTGCCTGGTTATGCATAATTTGTATGTGGTTTTTTTAGATTTATCATTCTCTTAAATAAGACTAAGGAACCAACAGACTGTCCAAAGACCACCCATCTCACCTCCCTCCTCAAAGTACTAAGTGCAAGCTCTCTCTGATTCAGATTATAGAGACATTTCAGCTCCAGACAGACTCCAGAGGTATTTCTATTGCTGGATATCCAAATAGCCCTTAATAACTCATTCTCCATCACAAATGCTGCTAGATGCTTTCAGTAAGATATATCTACATCATACCTACTTACCTGTTTATTCAGTGAATATTTTCTTCTGGCCACTTGCCTACTCCATTCTATTCTGATGACTTGAAGGAATATTGCTCATTTGCTGCTTCAGTTCCAGCCACTCATCTCCACCCTACTCTGAGGTCCAGATGTTGATCTGTGTAGACTATATCAGAACAGAACAGAGTGAACAGTTCAGAGCTAGGATGATTTGTAGGTTTTCTTTTGTATGTATTTAGTGCACGTATGGGGTTGGGTGTGGCTTCTTAAAGGAGTTGGGCAGGGCTGGCCAAGAGCCAGGTGTGAAGAGTGAGACAGTAACGTTATGTTTGTGTTGACCTTAAGGCAGTTCTGAGGTATGGGGAATTCCTCAACATAATTTCCCTACACTGACCTACATTTGTGCTCCAACAGCTGTTTAAAAAAAAATAAAAACTTCCCATCTCTGAAACAAACCGTGTTGTTAGCGGGGATTACAGCCATTCAAACTCTTCAATGAAACTGAAGTTATGCCTTTAAAAGCAACATGCATTCCTTTCTGACAGCTTATTTGCTTAAAATCTTAATCATATTTCTTTACAGTGGACAGCAAATGGTGTATGTGACCTGTTGACTACTATTAACCTTGCCTTTCATGACATCACAATAAAACACTCTGCTGAACACTATTGGCAAATGGGAGGCAGGCACAATGCTTGCCAGCCACCACATATGAATCATGAGTAAAAACAAGTATGAATATAACAGAAATTTTCTATAGGATTAAATTGTAGGAAAAGAGTCAATCTTCTTTTGACAATTTTATACTGCCTTGCAAGCATATGGCCCCATAAAAATTCTATATATTTTGGAAGCAATGACTGGAAATGTCATTCAACAAACTGATGTCTTAAGCAATAAATAATTCCAAAAATACATTAAAATGGTAAAGGGAGAAGAATAGAAAAAAGTTAATGATCCCTGCAATTTGAAGGCCAGACACATATAGTGTTGGCTTTTAACTTTTCATTGAAAGCTTTGTCCCACAGATAGGAATTGGCTTTATTATAAAATGATGTACAGTGAGAAGCATACACCAGTGTCAACAAACATGACCTCCAGTCACCCAAATACAACCAAGAATAAGGGTGAGAGACAAAACATAAAGGAGGGGGAGAAAACTGAGTGAGACAGAGAAGGAAACAAAATGGAAGGTAAGAGAAACAAAGAGAGGAGCTGTCAGGTCCGTCCTTTGAGAAGCACTATGTGGTAGGATGGAAATAATGTGAAGTTTTTCATTCAGAGAGTCCTGGGTTTGAATCTGCTCTTGACCCTTTCCCAACCAAGTAACCTTGAGGAAGTCCCTGAATTCCATGATCCTGATCTCTGTACCTGTCAAATAAGGTTAATGATACCTAGCCCAGGTAGTATCAGATACGCACATGGAGGAGTGCCTGACCCCATATGTGGGCTGAATAAATGTTGACTTTGTGCCTAGGCCAATGTGTATAAGAGTTTTTCCAACACTTTCTTCTAAAATACTTAGAGTTTCATGCCTTAGGTTTAAGTCTGTTATCCACTATATGTTGATTTTTGTGACAGATGAAAGGTGTGGATCCTGTTTGAGTCTTCTACATGTGGCTATCCAATTTTCCCATCACCTTTTATTCAATAAGGATTCTTTTCCCCAGTGTATGTTTTTATCTGCTCTGTCAAAGATTAGATGGCTATATAAGGATGGTTTTATATCTGGGTTCTTAGTTCTGTTCCATTGGTCTATCTCTCTGTTTTTGTGCCAGTACCATGCTGTTTTAGTTACTATGGATTTATAGTATAGCTTGAAGTCTGGTAAATTGATAGCTCCTAATTTGTTCTTTTTGCTTAAGATTGCTTTTGCTATATGGGGTCTTCTGTGAAGAAGACTCCAAAGGCAATCACAGCAACAAAAAAAAAAAATAAATAAATGGGACATGAGCAAATTAAAAAGCTTCTGCACAGCCAAGGAAACTAACATGAGAGCAAACAGACAACCTAAAGAATGGAAGAAAATATTCACATGTTACACATCCGATAAAAGGCTGATAACTAGAATCCACACAGAACTAAGGACAATCAGCAAGAAAAAAAAATAAAAAAACCCTATCAAAAAGTGGGCAAAGAACATGAACATAAAATTTTCAAAAGAAGATAGACTAATGGCTAACAAACATATGAAAAAATCATCAGGGAAATGCAAATCAAAACCACAATGAGATATCACTTATCCTCAGTGAGAATGGCCTTTATCAAAAAGTCCCAAAACAATAAATGTTGACATGGATGCAGAGAGATAGGACCACTCATACACTGCTGGTGGGACTGCAAACTAGTACAACCTCTGTAGAAAACAATATGGAAATACCTCAAAGAGATACAAGTAGAACTACCATTTGATCCAGCAATCCCATTACTGGGCATCTACCCAAAAGAACAAAAGACATTCTATAAAAAAGACATGTGCACTTGAATGTTTATAGCAGCACAATTCACAATTGCAAAGATGTGGAAACAACCCAAGTGCCCATCAATACATGAGTGGATTAATAAAATGTGCTATATGTATACCATGGAGTTCTACTCAGTCACAAAAAAACAATGGTGATATAGCACCTCTTGTATTA
>CAUYSK010113703.1:0-76951 GCA_963575035.1 Avahi laniger
TTCTGAGCTCAGGAGTTCGAGACCAGCCTGAGCAAGAGCGAGACCCCGTCTCTACCAAAAATAGAAAGAAATTAATTGGACAGCTAAAAATATATATAGAAGAAATTAGCCGGGCATGGTGGCGCATGCCTGTAGTCCCAGCTACTCGGGAGGCTGAGGCAGGAGGATTGCTTGAGCCCAGGAGTTTGAGGTTGCTGTGAGCTAGGCTGACGCCACGGCACTTACTCTAGCCCGGGCAACAAAGCAAGACTCTGTCTCAAAAAAAAAAAAGCACTTACTTAGTATTGAGGATCACATGTGCTGGCCTAGTTCTGCATTAGCTCATTCCCGCTTTTTATGTAAGTCATACTAAGCAAGAGCAAAACATTAAGTAACTTTCGTCTCCCTTTTGTCTTTCAGATTCCTTTGTGGCACTGAATGGTAAGGAAGATATTACTCTCATAATTTAATATTGGTGGAAACCTATCTGAGAAATCCTATTTCATGATTAATCCTCTTGAGTGTTTTCAAACCTTAGGTTTCTTTTTAATTAATTTTTTATCCTCATTATTTTTTTATAGACATTTCAACTCCTCTACCAGATTATGAAATGTCTTACAACACAGTGTATGGTCAGTTTATGGATTTTTTTTTTAATTCTTTAAGTCATTCATCCTGTAGTAGCTTATAGTTTTCATTTACTAAACATCATGGACCAGATTCTTTGTTACTTCAGGGCCCCAATTCACTAAAATTATTTATAATTTTAGTGTGTTTCAGAAATCACTTCTGCCTATATGAGAGAATTGACGTGGAAGACTGAGTCCTAAATTTTTAATCCATCACATAACATGAAATATGCCAAACCTTAGAGAATTCAGTGAATACATTTAATGAGTTCTTGAGGGAGAAGAAATTGCTTTTGGACACAAGAATATCCAAGATAAAAGAATAGTGCTTATAACTAACAGACTATAGCTCTTCAGCTGATACCGGGTACCATCCCCCAAAATGTTGGCTCTCAAAACAGTACCCTTTGCAGGGGAAAATCTGTACAGGGTGCAGGCATCAGCTTCTTACTAGGCAAAACTTTCCAAATAGTATGATATTGGCCATTGAAATTTTAAGCTCACAAAGAGTATGAATATTTAGACATGTTTTCAGTGAGATTTCTTCAGAACATATACAAGGAAGAGTGGCGCAGGGGTAATGATGTGCAAACAGGATTTATCCCATTGTTCTTGGTATGAAATACACAAGCACTATACTAAACAAAACTACCAAGCCCATAAACAGAATATACTGAATTCTTTATATGAGAAGTTGAAATGTAGCCATTCCATTTACATTTCTCTAAGTACCTTCAAATATTTATTAGGGCAAATTATGTTTGTGTTTTTTTGAATAAAATGTGAAAAATATCTGTGTGATGGCAAATTTAAGCCCCTGCATTATATTGCATTATATTGGGAGCTGGAAGTTTCATTGACACAAAGCCATTTTATAGTTTGAGTGTTTAAGGTATGTAACAAAGTAACAGTTCCAGGATAGTCTTTACATACAGAGGCAGGTAATATAGGAGGGGGGAAAGCAAAGGAAAAAGGAAAAGAAACAAAACGAAGAGGAAGGAAAATAAAACAATATGGATTTGTGATGCAAAGAAATAGTTCACGATGGGGACAAATGTTCCTAGTGGCTCCAGGTAAGCTCTCACTCCCTGTGTCTAATTAGCATAAACAAAAGGCCTCTTTGAAAGTCTTAAAAACTGTCTTATAAACTGGAGCTGTGCAGATATGGAAAGCAGTGCCTGGTTTCTCCTGACTGCCCCTCCACGCCCCAAAGTGAGGCACAGTAGAGTAGATGGGCCAACAGAATTCATCCACTTTTAATGTTCTCTCATCTATGATTCAAACCAGAATATTGAACACCGAATTTTACTGTGCTTCAAAAGTGTAGCAAAGACTGGAAGAAAAATCGCTCAGGAGGCAAATGTCATCTCGCTTAGCCTGCCTTCAGAAAGAAAACCCACTTAGCATCTGCTCTTTTCCAATATCATACTTTGCAATCATTTTCTATAATTGGATAATCTTTATCAGATATTGAGAAACTCAGATCTTGAAACTAATTGAACCAGCAACCTCCCCAGCATTCATCAATCATACTAAGGCCAATTTTAACTCCTAGGTAATTTGATAGAATAATTAAACCATGGGATGCTTTTATGAACAAATATCACTCTCCAAGCTATGGATCTCTCTTATTCCCTTTACAAAAGGGGAAGTACTTATTAATTCTTCCATATTAACACTTTAAAGGATGATGCCCTCTTGTTCTCAGCTCTGTGATAAAGAAACCACTGAGAAGAGGTGGAATTTTCCTTTCAGCTAATGATCTATTGCAGACTAAATCTATTCGATGTGAAATGGTTAGACGATTAAGTGACCATCAAAATGAGGGCTGGTCCAGACAGTACCTACAAAAAGATAGGAGACATTTTTTCCCCACAAACTATTGCAAGGGTTTGGGAATTAATAAACCCAGAATAGAATTAACTCATTCATTCAGCAAATACTTGTTGAGCGCCTACTGTGTCCCAGGCACTGAACTAGGTGCTGTATTTGTAGCATCCAAAGAAGAACCAAATTGCTATTCTTATGAGCATGAATATAGACAAGGAAGCCAACCCCAAAGTCCAAAGTGCACCCACACTGTTTCTAGCTGTGTGCTTTGCATGCTCTGCACTCTGTGCAGAACCACAAAACCAGAACTTGTCCAGTTCAGGAAAAGGGATCATTTCCACAAACCATGCAAACTTTCCATTTGGCAAAAGCTCTGTGCAACATGAGTTACATGTGCAAGAACCCCTTTTAGTGAATTGGGCCCTGATTGTTTTCCTTCAGTCTTCCTTTCTCGTATTGATTTATTGTCTTTGTTTTGTGTCTAATTGGCTTACAATCATTGTAAACAGGTTAGAGTAGTCTGAAGGGGCTCTAACCTCTGGAATCATAATGACTTGTAGATATAGAGAAACAATTTGATGCATTGAAGTTAACTTTTAAAATATATATATTTCTTTGTATTTTATAAAAATAATATAGTAAACTCTACTGATTAAAATGTGACCTTTCTTATTGGACTGACAAGGCAATATTATAGGTTCCAAATGTATAGACCTGTAATGCCATATCCACAAATGATTGCCTATATTTGTAGCACTATTTTGGTTGCAAAGTGTTTAGGAAATGCATTAAAATAATATAGCCTCTAAAATTAGATTATATGAAATAATATAAGTGGTTTCCTTGTAATGTTTTTTTTTTAAGCCTGGAGAGGTAATAATAACACATCTTTGATTTCAAACTGAGGACTGCTGCTTAATGGTGCTTTTACGTGGTGGTTCTAAAATTTTTGAGAATCAGGTGGTGCTTTCTCTGACTGTTTAATTCACCACTGGCACGTGTTCCCTATCCTCAAGCATAAGTTTAAAAGATTACAAACCTCATGCTGCTCATTTTTTTCTTTCGAGTAAATAAGATGCATGGTTTCTCTAGATTTACGTATAGAAAATTGAGATGTGGTGGGTATTAGACTAACACTTCAGAGATAGGAAGAAGAGGCTGATTTCTCACATTTGTGTAAAATATTTTCCTACCTAACTACCATCTGGTCCACATTAATTTCCTCGCATAGCCATAGCTTTCCATTACCAATGAGTTTTCCATGTATTTGCAGCATATGGGCCAGGAAATCTTTCTACAGAGAATGTGTCCCTTAGGCATCTATTTCCCCTAGATTACCGTATTAAGAAATGTTCTCCCTAAACCATACTTATGGCATTACCATAAAATTGCCCCTTGAATACAATTAAATTGAAAGTGCTCAAAATGCATATCAATTCAGGTAAAAGAAATCTTGCTACTTGAAGAGGAGGTATTTTTTATTCTTCCTCTCTTTCTAACTTCCTACAAAGCTATTTCTAATTGTTTTCTTATGTTGGGTGCTAAATTTTCTCTTAGACCGACCACATATTTTATTAGAGCAATCATGAATTCAGGAGTGGAAAACAGAGGTTGTGCTTTAAATCTCAGTGTTAAGCAGAAAGGAAATAAAAGAAATTCTGTATTTCCATTTCTCAGGCTGATTTCCTGCCCCTGTTCTCTTATCTGTATTAATGAGATGAAATGTGAAACCCAGAAATGTAAAAACAAAAAATCTAAAATCAAGCATTCCTTGAATTTTAAATGAGCATACTTTTAGCAGTTGGATATGAGGCAGACTATTTTCAACAAAGTGGATGTTTGAAACTGTGTGGGAGCCAAACAAGTTCCATACAGAAAGGGACCTCTTAAATGTTACCAAAGCTGCATGTGGCATTTAAGTGTGGGGGTTCTATAGAAATCACTATAGCTTAGATGAGCCACTTTGCTTACTTTTTTTATGCTAAGCAAAATTGTAAGAAGATAAATAATCATTTTATATATATTAATATATATATACACACACACATTTTTTTACCTGTAATTTGCAATATTAAAGTCTCCTGAGGGAAATCCAACTCCCAACGATAATTGTAAAAAAAGAAGAATACAGTGTATTTATCATCATAGTCTCACTTTCTAGTGGCCAGTATTTTCTTTATTGCATACATGGTGATCACACCCTGAGGCTAGAGTTCCTGTGAGCTTGTCCCACTTTCTACCAAAGGCACCAATTACACATGCACAGTGGTTGCCCTGATGTTTTTTTTAAAATTGTTCAAGAGGTTGCTACAGGTAAGATGGTTTAATAAACCAAAGATGTCACTCGAAAATCACAGAAAGGTTATATTTTATTTCTACTAGAGAGAACAGGTAGTAGTGCTTCTTTCAATCATTGTGACAGCTTAGATCAAAGCACCTGATACAATCTGTATTTAACCTTGTGGAATGATTGAGGGATAGCTTACGAATGAATTCACAGGGAACATCTAGCATTTCTGCCCTAACTCTCAACCTAGCCATTTTTCTGGCCTTATCCTATGGTAGCTACTCTGGATCTCAAAAATCTATCCTTTTCTAATTTGAATCATTTTAGTCAGCGAGGCCTCAAAAACTGAAACTAATTGTATTGGAATAAGACACAAAAGGCACAGCCATAATAACATGTAGCAGTTGAGACCTCCGTTCCGATGAGAAGTCAGTGGAAATCAGTCCCTTTTGAAATCGATAACCACTCCCAGAAAGAAGAATGCCCGTGAAGACTAGACACATCATGGCACCTCCATGGCAAGAGCTGAGGGAAACTGACTTGTTTGCAAGGTGGCAAGATTCATCCATTACCATAAATTTGCCCCAGATTTGTCACAAGTGGGATCCCTGGAGTGGACACTTTCTGCCTTTAGTGCTGCCACGGGCATATCAAAGAAGAACACTAGTGTTTCTTGAACACTTACTATGGGTCAGACACTGTGCTAGATCACTGTGCGTTTATCCTCCCAACACTGGGAGTTGTCTCTCATTACCTCCATTGTGTGCACAGGTAGAGGTTAAGTGATTCCCCAGGGATCACCCAGCAAAGTGGCAGAGACAGGATCTGGCCCCTCATCCTCTCACTGCAAGTTCAAGGAGCCTTTTGCTGAGCACTCCCCACCCCACCCCCACCACCACTAAGCCTTGCCATTTCTAGAGTGATCTCCTCTCAGTCTTACAGCCAGCTTGGGCATCCCACCTCTTGGCCTCTGAGCAAAGGGAATGTGAGTCTCTCTGGTGATGTTTTCCCTAACTGTATTTGTGATGAAAACAGGGCACTCCAGTTCCCTCTTGCCCAGCACCACCGCGTCAGATTCGGCGGCTCAAGAGGGGTATGAGTCTAGGGGAGGAATGCTGGACTGGAAGCATCTGCTCGATTCACCTGACAGCACAGACCCTTTGGGGGCAGTGTCTTCCCATAATCACCAAGACAAGAAGGGTAAGGCCTTGGAAATGCCTCTTCCTCTGGGGGAGAGGGAGGGAAAAGCAGGGAGGACTGTGTAACTGCTTCCAGCTGAATCCTAGCGGCATTTAAGGAACCTTCAATGCACGATGATTGAAAGCTGCTCAAAAAAGACTGCAACCCAATTCTCTGTTCGAGGCTTTATCCCAAATTACTCCCTGACCAAGGAGAAACCACACAAAACAAATAACACATCCTCTGAGCTTCCTCTACCCAAAAGAGGTGTGGCTTGGCCAAAGCGGACGCTGGCTCCTGAGATTCCTTTAAACTCTTCTTAGTCTCATTCTGTGATTTCTTGGACCCTCTTTTCCCACCATAATGTGATGGAATGCAATTCAGGCTTTGGCAAGGGAATGCAATTGAAGTAAAGGCCCTGTTAATCAGTGAATTGAGAAATAGCAAGACAAAGTCTTTTCTGGCTGGTAGCATCTCTCACTTTTGCGTGGTGCTGAATTTGAATAGAGCCATGGTCCTCAGATGTACTGTAACTGCCCTTAGAGGACAACAGCTAAAACAAAAATATGTTATTTAATCAAGCAGAATTGCTGTGCATTTAAAATGGAAAGGAAGCCACATGAAATGAAAGGGACTCTACTGTGAACTGTCCTAAATTCTCCTTTGCTTTCTTTGCTTAACTAGAGACAGGAAATGTCATCTCTTTTCTCGCCATTTGCTGCTTCTGGTAACACATCCTACTTTAGTTGCAGCTGCAACCAAAGAGGCCTTTACTTGTCCAAAAAACAGTCTTGTAAATCGGAGACTGAAAAGCCCAGTTATGTTGCTGAGCTGTTTCCCCCCATTCAGAATTGTTTACTTCTATATGTTTTCAAGAGTTTCATCCAAGCGGGGGTTTGCATTTTGAGGGCAGAGCCGCCACTGCGACCCTTGGAAGACGGTGTCTAGCGAGCCCTCCCCCAGAGTGTTCTGCATACATGTTTCTGTCTTTACTGTTACGGAATGTTTTCTGGGCAGACGCGTGTGCTAAATTTTCATCCTCTTTTTTGCTTGCCATCTCCTGAGAGTGCCATGCATTCTGCTGCTCTGCTTGCCAAGCCGCAATGTAAAGATGTAGCCCCTTTGATCTTGTTCTTGAGCATGTCCCCTTCACTGATTTTATTATTCTTCTGTAGACTTCCTCTTATTAATATGCCCTGCCCAAAATCTTAAAAAAAAAAAAAAATAGTGAGTATTGTCTCATCAGCCTCTTTCAGTCTGAGGGATCCCTGCTCTTACTATCCCGAGAAAGCAGCAGATCGGGGAGAAGCTGTCTCGGCTGTCCACAAGCCCCAGCGTATGCCATTATTTGTTATGTGCGGCTCCAGACCTCAGATATGTTAGTCTTGGCTGTGTTCTCAAGAAGAGACAACTTAGTAGAAATCACTTTGTTTTTGCCCACTGCGATTTTCTGAAAAAACAAACAGCCTTTCCAGTAAAGCATTCAGATATGCCAACTGAATATCTAGCTGTTGGTTGCAGTAATTTTCTCTTCACTTCACTGAGAGAGGGGTAGTGTGAATTTTCTCCAATAGTTCACTTCCCCAAGGAATGGAGGTTCTCAAAGAGTCCAATTAACACTTTGACAGATGATTCTAAAATTCGGCATTGTTCGCTCTCTTGGGGCTTATTATGAACATTGACAAAGCTGGAAGCAGTCTACATATTGTCAAACAATGGTGGCAGAGGTGATTGCATGGGTGTTCAACATGATCACTGTTCTCGTGCTGTTAACTCCTTGCCTTGTCCTGTCAAATTCGAGTTTGATTTTTGACAATTGGTTATGTGTTTGATGGGGCAATGCCAATGAGTTGTTGTGCGGAAATTTTTTGTAAAAAGATGTAGCTTAATGTTTCTTTTATCATAGTTTTTATGATTTTAATTTCCATTTTGCTCCGAATTATTTTTCTGTTTAATGTTCATGATTTGTTTTAAGCTTCTGTTTCGTTTCGCCAAGCACTGTGTGCTGTGACTCGGTAATGGCGTTATTCCGTTGGAAAAGTCTTGTTCTTTTCTGACTCATTCTGACGTCCTTTAACTGGAACCGATCTGTGATGCCCTCGCTTCTCTCCATTCCCTGACGTTGGTGCCTTAGTGATGTCACATCCTTGTGCGCAGCATCTCCGGGATGCAAGAGTGTCATGGGCTTTCCGAGGGCCTCTGGATGGGTGCTCTTTTGCTCTTTGCACTGGGTCTATTGTCTCATGGGAATGTGACATTTGTGTGCCCCAGCTTTAGGAGCTAAATATACTCTGGAATTGTTTCTAAAATACCTCACATTTCCCCGCTAAGCAGAAAATGTGTCCGCTGACCAACTAGCTGAGGAGGAGTCAAGTGTCCGATGCCCTTTTTATTTTGGCCCCTGAAAAAAAGGCCAGTGATCAAAACAAACCCACAGCTCTGCCCTATGCTGACCGCCAGTGCACTGGTTCTGTTCTTTGTCCACTTCACCCTCCAAACAATTCCGCATTTCCAGAGTATGTTTGCTGCCTGTTTCTTTCTTTTCCTTGCTTTGTCTTTCGTCTTGATTTAATCCTGTGCGTCCCTCACATTCTGTCAAAACACCGTTCCTCACCTTGCAGTCTAACCCCCTTCTGCTGCCATTGTTCTCAGCCTCCCCCTTTCAAAATAACAGACCCCAGCCCTCTGCCCCTCTGTGGAATGTTCCAAGGCTCTTTCCCTCTACACCGTGAGTGGCGTTCTGATGCTGTGTGTATGCACAGTCACACTAACAAAGCGTGAGAAGAGACCTGCAAAGTACGCGGAAGCATTATCATAGAAAATGAAGTAATTTTCTCTCTCAGTAACTGGCCTTGCCCTTCATTACCCTGCTGGCCTTGTCTAATGTCTCTTGTCCTTGCTGCCTTTCTTTAAAATTGCCTGGTATCTTTCAAGCCCTAGATTCATTCGTGAAAACACAGCCAACTGCTCTGTTTTATCTCTGGGTTCCTAGATGTCTGGAGCCTCTAGAGCCAGCCCTTGAATCGCCAAGTTGATAAATGAGATGCAGCCCTGACTACTTCTTTCTTGGTTTTGCCACATTCAAAAATATATATTATTTATTCATCCTATAACTATTGAGGTGGTAATGGGTAGTTACAAAGGGACTCCAGTTACATATAAATAAGAAAAGAAATCAAGTTTATTTTTAGATCTGGCTTATTCCTCAACACCCCTTCCCACAGCAGAAGAAATAAGAGCTTGCTTTTTTAGGTTAAACAATACCGAGAACAAATAGCCACTCTTATGCCTCTTACCCAAAGTAATAATACTTTAAAAGCTGATTTCCAAGAAGACTATAAGATGAATGTACAGAGCTGCTCAGAGAGCTGTGTAGCACAAATATAAAATGTAAACACTGACCACTGCCATTAGGACACAAGAATAAATCCTAAACAGAAGAAAAATCTCTGACTTCAGACTTTATTTTATAGAGTTCTTATGAGCTCTCAGAGAATAGATGAAATAATAAATACATAGAGAGATGTTCCCATTTGATTGGAAAAGCCAGAACTGTAGTATGCTTATATCTGTTGGGAAATCTTTAAAGTGAGATATTATGACATTATTACATGTAGTCGAGAAAAATCTGCTCATTACAGACATGAAAAAGATGTAGAAACAGAATTTAAATTAGAAATTAAATGAATAATTTAAACTAAAATGTATAGTAAATGTTGAATATATTTTAATCAATATAAAAGTTATTTGTGTAAGCAATTTTTAGTTTGGGAAATAACATTCCAGTAAGATTCATAAGTTCTATAAAGGAGGATAAATATTGTCTGCGGCGCGTAACAATCCCGAGTGGAATTTTATGAATCACAGAGTTTATCGGTAATCCTCATTACAGTCAATTGTTTATTCCTTAAATGCACGGCAGCCTCTAGCCCTATCGTCTCCAAGTGGGCTGAGTCGTACTTTACCTGGATGATTTAGGTTGACTCAGGGACACTGTGGCCTTCAAGAATATTGAGTCATGTGGTGGAAATTTATGCCCTTTTTATTGCTCTTTCAGTCTTTTTGATTATGTCAAGGGAAAAGTCTCAGTTTGGTACTTTGTCACTAACAACTCTCTAAACTTGCTACTCTATCCCTTTTTGCCAAAGAGAGAACAGGCTTTAGACTGGGGTTTGCCTTGCAGTTGGATCTAGCTGGAATTAACATTGTTTTGCTTTGAGTTCATTTTATTTTTATAGTTACCTTCTATCTATGAAAAGTGATGCTTTTTTCTATTTCTGATAACAGTATGAAATTCCCATTTGAAATACATTTTAAGGTAATTTAAATAATATAATAAGTAAAAAATAATGCAAGAGGTATTGGGGATATTAAAATACTAAGTAAATAATATTGTGAGTGATACTCATTGATATTACTAAAATTGTAGTATTAGTAGTTGAATGACTAAAGTTTGGGTAACTCTGGCCTGGAGCAATTGAAGAAGTATAAGAAGGATTAAACCATTACCAAGAACTTTGCTTCTCACACCTGGAAGACAAGATTCAATACCTGCTGTACCCTCTGTTGGCTGGGCACTGCAAAACCAAGTGAATCACTCTTGAGTGTTGCAATTATGTGATCTAGTTCTCTTCTGATTTCTTTTCCAACTACTGAGCTTCGTGATTGGGCATGGGAAGTTTGGTTAAGTAGGAATTTAAAGTAAAATGGATTTAGACTATAAAGGAATTAGCCACCCTAGGCTTGTTAAGCATCTGGTAAGATTTTTCTCCATGCCAGCAGTGAGCACCCTAGTGTGGACTGCAGTTGGTTATAACCCAAACTGCAGCCCAGGGAAAGTTTACCTTCGGCATTTTCACTTCTCATCTATTTGTCTGATGTCTGTAAGGACTCACGCCACAGAATGTTCTCCTGGCCTGATCTTTTTTCCCCCTTTCTCCCGTTCAAACTTTACTTATACTGAGTCTCACACCCACACAGCCAGGCTTTCCTCATTAACAGATTCAGAAATCCCATGTTAGGTGAGTGTGGTTAATATAGATCCTACCCTTGTTTACTCTTGCATTTTAACACTCTCCAACTGCTTAATGTCTAACAGATTCGAGATTTTAAAGCATCCCGGTTCTCCCCATGTGAAAGGTAATTTTTTGACTCCCATCAAGTCATGTGTAAGGGATTTTATGGACAAAGAAAATTATTCCTGATGACAGTGATAAAGGAAGAAAAATAGGCCTCTTCTTTTTTCCTGACTTCTAAACTTGGGACAAATTTTCTTTGCCATTTCTTTGGTAACATTATCATAAAAAAAAAAATTTTCTGAGGTGTCTCAAGCAGAATTTATCACTGGTTCTGTAGCATAATTTGGATGCCAATAAGGAGTTATAGGCTATATTAGAGATAGACATAGTTCCTGTCCAAGAAATATCAAACCACCAGACAGATGGAGCACATAGACATGAAAGCACACCAAAAAACCTTTATGACCACCACTGTCTTTGTGAACAGACGGAACTGTGCACAGCAGACTCTAGGAAAAATAATAGAACTGAAGACAACTTGGCTGAGCACATCAAGGACGTGGCGCTCTGAAACAGTTTCCCGGCTCCTTTTCTTTAGTCCTCCCCTTCAGGCCAATATTGTAGCAGGAATATATCACTTGACAGAGAAGACGAGGAGAATGAGGGGTGTTCGGTACAGGATTCATATTTAAAATTTTTGTGGGAATGTTGGCAAAGTTGGGTATTTTTTTTTTAATAGACTGAGCTTCATTTTTTAAAAAATAAGCTTATACTAATTCGCATTGTTTTTGTTAGTAAAACCTGCAGGTGTCATCTCATTTTTAAATGTCATAGTAGAGCAAGGCAGTCTTGAAGGAAACTTTGGAGAAAGGGGTTCTGTCTCGTGGAGCAGACTGCTAATGGCGGGAGAGGGACCTCTCACTGCCATTTAACAGTCGAAAGTTAACTGAACCAGGTAGAAATCTTCATTTATTTCTGTTTTTTGAGATTTAGAGGAAAGCCATCCTTCAAACTTCATGAGATGCGGTATATAAGCTGCTGTTGTTGATTATGTAAAATTAAATGCAGTCCTTAAAATTTAGTCCATTAGTACTTTATGTATTTGTAAATTGTGCTATACCTGCCCCATAAAGATTTAGTATCATTTTTATTACTCTCTTTTAAACTATTTTAATCTCCAGAAGTTTAGAGTGGGCCTGAAAAATGTTTGTGGAAGTCATTAGAAGCACATTGTTTGGAATGGAAGAGTAGAGTTGCTAGGCAAAATACAGGATTCCCAGTTAAATTTGAATTTCAGATAAAACTGACTAATAGTTGAAATACTGAGATAAAAGTAAATAATTTTTACTGTGTAAGTATATCCCAGATATTGCACAGGACATATTTTTAACTGAAACATTGTTTATCTGAGGTTCTGAGAGTCCTGTATAGTTTTTACTACCCGGCAACCCTATTGAAGAGGTTGCCAATAACTTATTAGTGAGTATATAAGATCTAGTCTCTAGATTACCTTTGCCCTTTAACTCTTGGAAATCTAGAATAACTCAGAGGAAGTTAAGTAAAAATCTTATTCTGTGAGAAATATTCTTATAATCATACTTAATTTCAGAGAATGATCACTGAAAGTTATATATGTGTTTGTAATGTGGAACGGAGTAATTGAGAAGATTGTCACAGAAAGCAGGCTTCCAACTGCCACTTTTAAGTGAGGAAGGCTCAGAAATCAACTAGGAACGTGATTAAAACTATTGGTTCTTTTTAATTTTATTTAAGCTGAAGTTTTTATCAACTGTTATGTTAAGCACATATATATATATTTTTTTCCTTCTTAACTTATATGGTTGCCCTTTTCTTTCTTTTTTTTTTTTAATTTCTCATTTTCATGGCTTTGGAGGGGAAGAACTGGAATCCAGAAAGTACTAGAAAATAATAGTTTAATAATGATAACAATACCTCTAGTCTCACAGAAAGGCAAAGCAGCAGGCTTTCCTTCATTTCTTTCTTCATGTGTTCAACAGACACTCCGCAAGCATGTGCTGTGTAAACCCTGTGCCGAGTGTTGCAGCAGATACTGGTTTGAATTCAACGTAAGCCGGGCTCTCAAACAGCTCACGGTTTGGCGGGAGATATGCACAGATGGTCTCCTGTGTGACCGGCAGGGCAGAGTGAAGTCTGAGAGTAAGAGAAGTCAAGGAAAGAGGGACGGGTGGAGCGTTGAGGGAGCATAAAGGGAGGGACCCCCTAATTCAGGGAGTCAGGGGGGCGGTCAGGAAAAGGCCTTGCAAAGTCTTCAAGGAAAAGTTGGATTTCAGGGGGCAGAAAGGGGAAGAAGGACATTCCAAGCTTGTGTGACCGAGACTCCAAGCCGTGGAAGTACAGAGTGTGATGAGAATGAGGCAAGGAGCGGGGCAACCGCAAGCAGGGCCAGGATGGGCATCGCGGTTGAAGCGTTGGTCTGGAGGGATTGAGAGATGATAGAGGTATAAAGTTGATCATTTTATCATACTAGATTATTAGTTACATAGACACAAAATGTTTGGGAAATGGATTTTTGCATCAGCTTTGGATCTAAAGCGTCTGTCACTGCACATCGCTGACATTGCCCTGGACGATGCTCCTTGCCAAACCGAGACCTCGATCCTGGGAAAAGCCCCAGGCAAGCCGAGCTCCAAACTTGGGGCTTCTCTGTCACTTTAGTTAAAACACGGGGGTACGTGGCATATGACAGACTTTGCATCCAGGACAGACTTTGAAATCAAGCCGGGTAGGGGACAGAAATACTATGATCCAGGATGCCGCTGTTTATTTTTACTATGCTAATATCTCTTTGTCACCTACCAGAAAAGGAATCTATTTGTGGTCTCCGACTTTCCTCTGAGGGACTGAGGAAACTGAAGCGCCAGCAGGTCAGGTGCTGGGCCCTCCGGTGGAGGATGTGGACGTTTCCGTGCGCGCACGTGGGGAGGCGGGCGGGGACGGAGCAGCCCGGGCGGAAGGCTGGGATTGTTCTTTCAGCAGCGCAGGCATAGATGTAGATTTGATCTAATTAATTTTGTATCCTCTTGACAACTTGCTGAATATATCTAAGGTCTTGATGAGATTATTGTGGAAAGGGTAGAAGGAAAAAAAGTTAAATGTCAGCCATGTAGAAAGCAGTTTCATCTCCCTGCCTGTCTGAATTTGCACACCAATATTTGAATTTTCTCTTCTAGAGATACCCACTAAACCTCTTTTTTCTTTCACCTAACATCTGTCTTCTCAAAAAATGAAGGACTTAAATTATGATTATAGAGACTTGGACTTTTGCTTTTAAAACAGCAACTTAAACCTTAGAGTATTAAAAAAAATCAATTCACCTTCTAGAGGTGCTTCTTACCTTTAATCTGTAGCCACTTTTTCAAGCCACATCATCCTTGGCCTGACACTTCACCCCCCACCCTTTTCTTTCAGTCTCCTTTTTTCCCATTCTCTCCCATCTTTTGTACAAAAACACACACAATGACGAAGTTTTCTGACAGCTTAATGGAACTTTCAAGGACTTCGGGGACTAGGTTAGGCGTGATCTTATTAACAGAACATCTGGAGTAGTTAAAAATTTGCTCTTTAATTGGTTCAACTGCACTGTGTTCATCTAGATTTCGTTTTGTCCTAACAATAACATTGTGAAGAGTCAATTTGTACTTTGGATCATGTGCAATAGTGGGAAAATTATATCTGCTTTGTCTCAGATTTTTTCCTGATAGCCTTTTTTTCATGAAGTTAAAAAAAAAAAAAAGGCTTGTTAGAAGTTTTTCTTTGCAAACCTCACTGCTCCATAGACAAACTAGTCTACAGAGAGCAAAACAATGGAAACCAGGTAATTTCCTGGGGACAGCTTCTCTTTTCTTGACATTACCCATGAGAATGGCCTCAGACGCTGCAGGGCTTTCCCAGAATGCGTAATGCATGCCATTGCCGTAGAGAGAGGGGGAAGGGAAAGATGCCACATCCACTTGCTGGTCCCAGGGAGAGATGCGAGCTGTGCAAGTAGGAGATAAACTCCTGCAAAGCGTATGGGCTGCTCTGAGGACTGCCAGGAACCTCATGAACCCCATCATATGTAAATCTCTTAGCACCTTAAATCGTGGAAAGGCGCTGAAGTAAACTAGTGAAATGTAGTTGGGTATATTCAAATACACTGGGTGCACAGTAGATGGGATCTTAATCAGTGTCAAAAAGCCAATTACAGGCACTGTGAAGGTTTGTCATCTTTAATTAATATTTCTTAAGCTCTTGTAAGTCTATAGCCTGGGAACCATCTTTGTAAAGAGATTCATTTTTAATGGGGTAATAAAAATTTTTCTACTCCAATTATTTTTAAATTTTGTATTTTTTAAAGGGATGCATTCCTTTTCAAACACATAGATCTGCAATTACATTTTCTTCACTGAAGTCAGAAGCAGTCATTATGACCTATATAGAAATAATGGAAATTCAGTATAGTCAACCACTGACAATGCTTTATTAGGAGGGAAAATGGTGTCAAGAAATTCATAGGGCAGCAAACTGCATTATGCCTAACCTTTTGGACATATTAAAGCATGTCATTTCTAGTCTTACAGCCTCTTGTTATTCATAAATAATAGATAACACTGGACACAATCATCTGGTATTTGTTAAGGTAATAAATACACCCTAAGTGCTGATGGGTCTTGCGCCCCATGATTTAAAAGCACACAGCAGAAATTTAATGTAACTTAAAATGTCTTATGTAATTCTATGGATTTGCAGATTCAGTTCAACTCAGCAGATCTGTAAGTGCAGAGCTCTGTTGAGTGCACTGTTGTGCTAGGCATTTTTATTATTATAAAGCAGGACCTTAATTTGGCCAATGAAACATGAGCTCAGGTCCCTCCTTTCAATCCAGGAATATAAAGGAAAAGAGCCTTCCTAAGTTTCTTTTCTCTTGTCTAGTCATGCAAAGTTAGGAGAAAAAGATTTTGGCATCCCCTGAACCATTCTCAAATGTTGCTTGATGGCTGTGAGCTGAGTTTAAGGAGTTGATTTCAAGGTGATATTAGATGCAGCCCTTTAAAGGAAGCTACTCTATCCAATGGGGGGCTGCACTGAACATTCTACTTCTTCTGCCCTTGGGACCAGTCATGACTGGGCTGACCCCGTCTAGGACATATCCGTGCTCTCTAGTACCAACCACTACCTGATGGCCACTGTCACAGAGATGGGTAGCATCAAAAATTATCTTCCATGTGTTCATGCCAGGGAAAATAAAGAGACCGCAAGCATTTTTCCAGCAGGCTTGGTGCTAGCAAATTGGGTTGATTCTGTTCCAGAATAGTAGCACAATATTTTAGGCCATATTTCACACTGCTGTCAGGTACCAAGGGAAAGTATTAGGGATTTGATTGTCTTTCCAATAAAATAAAATAATATCATTTTGTATTCTTTGTTAGAGTATGGTAACTGCAGTGAAGAAATTACACAGGAGACCTATTAAAGACCTACTAAAGAGAGCATACTTTGAACATCAAGGAAGACTTTGTACGATTATTTATTATTACAGATCATTTTGAAAGTCTGGTAGTACCTAGCCTCAGTGGTGTTTGAGGTTGGACTTTAAAGCTAACCACCTAGATGAGTTCTCTGGAATATCGTTCATGTCATTTAGGACAGAGCTTCTCAAGTTTTAGAGAACATAAGAATGATCTGGAGGCCTTGTTAAAACAAGTTTCTGGGCCCAACCCAGAGATTCTGATGCAGAAATTCAGGGCGGGACCTGAGGATTTGTGTTTCTAACAAGGTCCAGGTGATGCCGATGCTGAGTAGCACTGATTTAGGACACTTTCCAATTGCCGATGGTCTATCTCATTTAAGCTCTCTAGCCAAGATTTTCTTGTATTTTTTTAATCCTTATTTTTCTTCTCTTAGCTAACACAATTGTACCCTACCAAAACGTTGCCTTAAAAACAGACTATCGGCCGGGCGCCGTGGGAGGTCGAGGTGGGTGGATCGCTCAAGGTCAGGAGTTCAAAACCAGCCTGAGCAAGAGCGAGACCCCCCGTCTCTACTAAAAAATAGAAAGAAATTGGCTGGACAACTAAAAATATGTATATAGAAAAATCAGCCGGGCACGGTGGCGCATGCCTATAGTTACAGCTACTTGGGAGGCTGAGGCAGAAGGATTGCTTCAGCCCAGGAGTTTGAGGTTCCTGTGAGCTAGGCTGATGTCACGACACTCTAGCCCGGGCAACAGAGTGAGACTCTGTCTCAAAAAAAAAAACAATAATAATAAAAAAAAAAACAAGACTATCTTGGACCCCGTACAAGGCTGGCAACTTGTAAGAAATTCTAGAAGCACTGCTCTTAACATTATTAATTGAGCATTAACATGTGTCCTGTACAATGCCAACTGTTTTATTAATATATACGTTCATTTAACCTGTTTAATCCTTCCAACGACGCTCATCTTATAGCCGACAGTACTGGGGCTTAGAGAGATTGAGTAACATGCCCAAAGTCACATGGCTAGTTATTAATACATTTGTAGAACCCAGACTGAAACCCAGGTCTTTATGACCTCAAAGTTTGTGTTCTTAACTGATAACATCCAGCCTCATCTGCAACCCAGATCCCAAGAACGATATTTCTAGCAAGTTTAAGTTGGCAATTTTATGAGTATTAAAACAGACCTGTTTCCTCATATTTGTTTTATCTTTGCTTTGTAGAGAAAAATCAAAGCACTGCAAATAATCCAAACAAAGGATCACCCAAATTTCACAATTTTATAAGGAGATCCATTTCCCCATTCTGTAGCTTTGATGCCTTGTGAGGGAGCAAAGGAAGAAGATGGGACCAGAAAGTGGAAAATGGAAATGCTTTGTCTGGTTTCAGAAATCACTTACATGTTGGGTTTCCAGAATTATTTAGAAAGAAAACCTCAAAAGGCAGGAAAATACACCTTGCAAATTCTGTTAAATCTTTACCGATCTAAAATAATCGTTACCTTTATAGGCACAGTAAGAGTTCTAACCCGTGAAACCACAGACCAACATTCCAGGGCCTGGCTTTTAAAAGTTATCTTATCTTGACTCTCAGTCTAGACATCAATCCACGCTCGGATGTAGCCCTCCCATTGGCAATGCCAAGTCTAAGCAGCAGAGCAGTGGAAGAACAGTGAACTGAGCGCTCACACTGGCACAGAGGGAAAAATGAAGATGTTTCTTCTCTAAAAAAAAATGAAACTGAGTTTCATGTTCATTCTCCCCTTTGTTCCTATGATGATATCCCAACAAAAAAACACATGGCTCCAAAGGTGATAGAACTGGAAGTGGGTTCACCTTCAGTCAACCACAGCAAGCATGATTTCAATATGCGAGAGTTTTAAAATAGCTTCCGAACTGAGGATATTAAACAGCCAGGCCAAGAAGCTGCCTCTACTTTGGCATGATCAGTCTTAACTTTATACATCTTAAAAACCATGGCCCTCCCAGCATCTAATCTTCAGTCTGCCAGGAAAAAAAAATTAAAGGAAAAGGAAAGTTTGAGTTATAGACTCCGAGCCCATTTCCATGGCTGCTGGTGTGTTGGTTTATTCCTAAGCCATCTGGTTCCCATTATGCCGCAAGACGAGAAGAAGGCTGCTTCCTGCTGAGATAACCACAGAGAGTTCCCATTTCGAATTCCGTGTGGTCATCTCGATTGGCTGGGGTGTGGCTCTGAGGATAAATTGTCTCCAGTTAGGGTTTGTCCCTTATTTGTTTTCTTCTCTTCTTAATAGGGATTGTGGCGGGCGCTGTGCGGTTAGCGGCAGTGATGCCTGGCCCGTGATTGGTTCATTCATTCATGTTGCCTCGCAGGACCATGAGCCCGGCTGGCATTTTGTTGCAATAAGATGTTCAAACAAGAAAAATTGGGTTGTTAGATTTCATTCACTCAAGTTGTTAGAAGGATTTCAAGGAAATTGCAGGCTTATCTTACTATAAAGCAGAATCAAGAGTCTATTTTTAGGGGATCCTACTCTGGGGCCTTTCTTGGGTGCGTTGCCATCTTTCTTACCTCCCAGACCCAACATGAACTCTCTCTGTCTCAGTAATGGAGGAAATATCCATCCTCTTTTTTGCCTTTGCACGTTTCTCTAAAAGACACAGAGAGGCTTTGTTGTCTTTGTGGTCACTCGGTCCGCTTTACACAGATGCCTATTAATCACTTCACTATGGAGACAGACACATCCATCATATCACAGCAGCTCAGAAACAGGCAGTCCAGTGAGTGGGGTGAGAGGGGAAAGTGCACGCTTAACCATTTGGAGCTGGCGGCTGCCTGGGTCTTACGCACTCCCAGCGATAATTAGAGTGGGGGTGGGCAGGGCTCTTCCTGGGTATTTAGCTTAACAGCTGCAGTTGATTTTATGTATCTGTGTTTGCCTGTTTTGCTTCATATTTTCATACTTTGATAGGATAGATAACATCTCCTAGCTATATGTGTAAGGCCCGGGAGATAAGTATGCTTGAAGACTGAGAGTTTTAATTTTAAAAACAGTAGTAATAGATGCAGGTAGACCAGCTGTGCTTTTGATGCAAAGATACTGACTCTTTGAAATCTGTAGTTTTTCAGTATTGGATTTAACGTGGAGAGAGCAAGCTGAAAGTCAGCTTTCTCAGGCGAGAAGACCCTTGAAATTACAGATAAATTAACCAAGAACTTTCCTTCCAAAACTGACAGGTCTTCTGAACATCCTTTTCAGTCATTCAAGGCTGTTCACAACCTGCTTCCAAACGGTATTTCTAGCTCTAAGCCTTACTTTTCCTTTACTCATTCATTCCTGTGTTCACTTACTATTGATTTAATAGATACACACCGAGCACCTTTATGCCTGGGGATTCAGTGGTGAATTCCTCCCTCCTAGCGTGGTCTAGGTGAGAAAAACACGTGAAGTAAGAATCATCCCAGTGATGATTTTAGGATAGAGGAAGCCAAGAGCTCTGGGGACACTTGTGGAAGGAGGAGCTCACCTGGTCTGAAGACTTGTGGAAAGCTCCCCTATTTAAACTGAGACCTAAAGATAGGATCTGATGAGTGGGAAAGTGGGCAAGGATATTCCACATACAGGGAACAGGTCGTATGACAGCCCAGAAGCAAGTGAAAGTACAGCAGGGTAGCTCATGCCTATAGCCTAAGAGACTAGAAAAGAATTAGACCGTTTGCTGTTACTGAATACAGACCTCACTTTCCTTCCCTCCAAGCCTTGGTGCTCATTGCTCTCCCCACTGCAGCTGCAGTCTTATGCATCCTGAAGGCCTAACTCGAATGCCGTCTCCTATGTGAAGCTTTTGCCCACTGTTGAAGCAGAAGTGATGTATCTCATGACACATCCGCATTTCGGATGAAATTGTGTGCAAGCGCCTGTCTCTCCCCTGCTGCTCTATGCCTCAGGCACCCTTGTGCCCTCAACATCTAGCACAGAGCTTTAGTGTGCTCACTCATGTTTGCTGAAGGCAGCCACAAAGATGCACGGAGCCAAAAACTTGTTATACCAGGGGAGTGATAATAAAGACACTAAGAGAATCACAGTCCAACCCTGTTAGGGGAAAGCATCGTTTCTAAAGCATATTGTCCCAGAGCCTGGTGCTGGGCTCTCTGTGCAGACTAGGACTCATGAGCAGGGCTACTAGAAACCATATTTTTAAATAATGAACTTGGTGTTTGATATTTCAGAATGTATTAACATGGTCATCATAGGAAAAGTCAGAACTCTGTTGAGCTTCCTCTGTTTTTTACAGCTTACGGTTGCTTTTATTTTGAATCACATGTCGCGGAGTGGGGGGGGTCTTTCATAATCTTTTCATTGCTTTGGCCTCCAAAAAGCTTCAGACTGCCTGTTTGAGGCCTCCCTCCAGCATCTGAAAACTCTGGCACCTCAGGGGAAAAAAAAAAACGGTAGAGACTCTATTCCTTCTCAGTTCTGCCAATTTAAGGCATGATTTCAGAGAAATCTCAAAGCCATTGTGTGCCTTGCTTCCTGCAATAGGAAAGTGGAAAGAATAACCATTTAGCACCTCATGACTAGTGAGAAGTAACTGGCGGTTAATGAATCAATGCAAAGGATTTTTTCAGATACTGTTCGCATTACTAATGCCCCGTTTTTATTTGGTGAGAGCGGAAGACCCAGGAGTTGGTAGAGGAAGGCCTTTTAAAACCTCAGGGTGGAGAAGCCAACTCTGATTGTTCCTCCTGCAGTGAGGGGACTCCTGGGGAGGGGAATATACCACCTCACAAAGGCCCTTCCACTTGGCCGGGGCTTCCACACAGCATCTGAAGCAGTGGATGCTCATCTGGGCTCCAGCCCGCAGCCCTTTGCCCTTTACAGAGATGCATTTGTTTCTAATTATTCGATTCCACCAGAGCACCCAGTTTTTGCAGATAACCCATTTACTCTTATCAGCTCATTGGAAGTCATCCCAGAGCCAATTTCTTTTCATTTTTGAAATAGTTTCACTTATTTTTTGAACAAATACTGAGCACTTGTATAGATTTCATTTCCTTTCTTTGATGGATGCTACTATTAAAAGTCTTTATATGACGGGAGATATAATTTATTTCTGTGACTTCAAAAGCAAGTTGATGGTCACTCCAGGGATGACCCAGCAAGTTTAGACAGAAGTTCATCTAAAAACGTCTCTACAATGTATTGAAGACCCATTCATTCAACAATCATTTATACAATTACCCAGCTGAGAGCCCTGGGGATGGCAAGGATTATAAATGCAAATAAAATAAGGTACCTTCCCTCAAGGAGCTGATTGTAGGATTATTACTCCACTGGGCATCTAACTATAATTGGTGTTTTGCTCAACATTTCCCACTTTTATTGTCTGAATTATTTCAAAATTCAGGACCTATAGGCAACCCTGAAATAAAAATATATATTCCCTATGTTGCTTCAACATCTCATCTCACCTCTTTAGCAGCACAAGGTTTGGAGCTGGAAGCACAGGTCTCCCCTCTCCCCAGGAGATCAAATGGAATCGGTGGAGCAGCCGTGACTGTCACTCAGAAGCCCTCTGTGAGCCACTAAGCCAGCACTTCTCTGTGGCTTCTTTTGACCTTTAGGTTTGTCCAACGAACTATAACATTTAAGTTCTTTCCTATTCTTTATTTTGTTTGGCTTTGGTTAACTCCACATTACGGGTGAAAACACTGGGGCCCAGAGATGTTAAGTCACTTGCCTCAAGGTCACCTAGCCAGTAAATGGGGTCCTTTGAGGTCTTCTCCAGTTGCTTGCATGGGGCCTCGCTGGCAAGTCTGGCGTGTTCCGTCCTTCACAACGGCCATGCCACAAAGTTGGTTGGATCGTTTCTGCCAGCGTGCCTTTGCTTTTTTTCACGATGTAAGCAGAAAGCTTGAAATTTTGAAGGCATTTACAAAAATAACTTTTACCTTCTTATCTTCTTCAACTTAACCTCTGATCTGTTTCTAACTTTGGATGCTTCAGAATTTGCACAAGCAGATGAGGGAAGCCTCCTGCCGCCCCACAGATGTCTAAAAGATAGAGCTGCAGAAAGATTTTTAAGGGCACTATTTACATAACGAAAGGAGATGGAGGGGAAACTGTCTGAGACACCATTTCCCTCAAAGGTCACATCCTACTTGTTAACAACCAAAACCTGAACTCAAATAGCATTCACTAAAAAGGAGTGTTTCCCAGTGAAAGAACAAGTGGTTTCCATGAGTCTAAGATAGAAAAGGACCTTCAGGCAGGAAAGAAGAATGATATTTGGGAGCTAAAAGTAAAGTTAAGAAGCAATGAGTAAATGTGAAAATTTTGCAGTTTTCTCAATGAAATAAACGAAGTGCTCTAGCTTTACTCTTTCAGCTGAGAAGGCAATCTAAACTGAATGCCAAAGTCAACTGTTGACAGCTTCCTACTGTAACTGCACATTTACTGGGAAGACAAACTCCCCCTAATATGGTTGCCTGGAAGGGCTCCATGAACTGTGCATCGCCATGAAAAAATTACCTAGCACCCCCTTCGGAGGGGTCTAGCCTGTGTTAGACTCCAACCGAAATCATCAATCAATGAGGAAAATTAAACCCATTAAACCCATTTTCTTCACAGGTGTACATTTTTTGTGCAATTATGTGTAGGTGCTTAAAAACGATATTCAATAGAACCCCATACACAATCAGAATTGAAGAAAATCAGTTGCTATTTTAGCATAACAACAAGGAAATGCAAATTTAAGGAAGAAATTTTCATTAGCACATTTCCGTGGTGAATAGGTATTAAGACATATTTGAATGCAAGACACCCCACCGTTTTGGGGAGCACTACACATAAAAGGTATGAGCCATAGCCAAATTTCCCTCCTGTTTTGTGTGGGGTTTTTTTTTTTTTTTTTGCTTCTTGTTTCAACTCCTTAAAAGCCCATGAAGATAAATCTGGAAATATTTTTTAAATGTCACATTTGGAATCAATCTGACCATCCTGCACACTCTTTCCCTAGGGTGAAATGCCTCCACTGCCCTTCATTACCAAGTGTCCCTGTTTAATCACAGAATCTTTTGTTTCTTGAGCAATATTTGCTGTTTTCATTATTCCCACCTGAAGTCACAATCCTTTGTCAGAGGACAATCATTTCCACAGCAACTCACTATGATGTCACAATTGAGGGAGGAGGACTGTTTAGAAAGGAAAGAGAAAGAGAATGTACTCTTCAGGCTAAGGTTTCTGGGTTTTAAAACCATCACTTCAGTAATCAAAACATTTGAGCAGAAAAACCCCCTGTGACAAAGCTGCATTTCTTCAAGGCCTCGGCTGTGACATAAAAAACATTTCAACAGAAGTTTCAGGGTTGTGCATTATGGGTTTGGGAAGGGGTAGAGATTTTTGTTTCGTTTCATTCTAATTCTGTGCCACTGATACTTGCCAGTAAAATACATTAAACATATTCCAGAAAGTTGATTTAGTAGATGAAAAATGTGTCTCTGGAGACCAGAGAAGGTGCATTTTCTGTCTTGCTATGGTTTCCATAATAGGAACAATGTTTACATTTCCTCAGCCCATGCGGTGCTCTGATGTATTCCTGTTCTTTCAGTCTCCAGAGGCAGGAACTGAGGTATTTGAGATTTTATTTTTTAGCTACTGCATCAAGCACTTAAGATCTGACAGTTGTGATGTGTATTCTCACTTGGTATGAAAAAATAAAAGCTTCAGCGTTTGCATCTGATTAGAGCCGCTCAGCTTGGCGGCTGATTAAGCAGGAACAGGGAGAGCAACTTTCTTCAGAAACAGCATCTTGGTTAATGTAGTGTAAGATTATGGACGGGAGTAGTCACATAATTTTTATTAAATTGAAGAGATTAGCTCTGCTGAAGAGTCTCACTGTGACAACAAACTCTAGGCATAATAATGGGACTCGACACTTCTCAAACCTGCTTCAGGGCCCCAAATGGTCTTGTTTCTAAATATTCTTTCGGTTCCAGGAAGGAGAGAGCTTCATTCAAATATTCAACAGATTTACACTGAATTTGAGTGTGCATGAGTTTGTTTGGCTGTTTTGTTTTTTTGTTTTGTGTGTGTGTGTTTTTTTTTTTGGTAAAGTGATGCAAAATCAGCAATAACATTTCTAATCTGTGAATTTTAGCTATTTTCTTTCACTGTAAATGAAAATGACACACACTCTCTTCCCTCTAGTTGCTTGAAATGCAAACATACTTTTCTCCAGACAGAGGCCCTGGTGCCCACAAGGAG
The DNA here is from genome assembly GCA_963575035.1 of Avahi laniger. Lineage (NCBI taxonomy): Eukaryota > Metazoa > Chordata > Mammalia > Primates > Indriidae > Avahi > Avahi laniger. Next base: position 24,670 of record CAUYSK010113703.1, read on the forward strand.
GTCTTCAGAAAAGATCCCGATTGGAAGCCTGGCGTGTTGTGTGATTTGTTCATTTAACGTGCATAAAACTGTTGCCTCTTCCTCCAGACTCAAAATACTTTGGTTATCCCAGTTCTCTGAGAGGAGGATTGAAAAGAGATGAAGAGGGAAAGTGAGATAAATGACTTTTGAAAGCCAAATCCTGCCATATTCCATGGAGTAAAGCAGAGTAGAGAGAGTATGTACTGGGGAGACTGAAAAGCGCTTTTTCAGAATACAAAGAAGGCAACGAATGAAGTCTATTTACATACTTCAAAGGAGATGTGTGGGGAGGATTAATTAGTTAAAGTTTGACAAGCTGAGCCTTGAAGACAAGTTATGCAGAGGTGCTATTGTCACTTATTACTGTTATTAATTAACAGGGTGAATGCCAAACAAAAATAAGCCTTGTGGTATGCTTTCATTTCTTAACACCATATGCAATGTCTGTTGCAGGAGTGATTCGGGAAAGTTACCTCAAAGGCCACGACCAGCTCGTTCCTGTCACCCTGTTGGCTATTGCGGTCATTCTGGCTTTTGTCATGGGGGCCGTCTTCTCGGGCATCATCGTGTACTGCGTCTGTGATCACCGGCGCAAAGACGTGGCCGTGGTGCAGCGCAAGGACAAGGAGCTCACCCACTCGCGCCGGGGCTCCATGAGCAGCGTCACCAAGCTCAGTGGCCTCTTTGGGGACCCCCAGTCCAAAGACCCAAAGCCAGAGGCCATCCTCACACCGCTCATGCACAACGGCAAGCTCACCACTCCCAGCAACACGGCCAAGATGCTCATCAAGGCTGACCAGCACCATCTGGATCTGACAGCCTTGCCCACCCCAGAGTCCACCCCAACGCTGCAGCAGAAGCGGAAGCCCAACCGAGGCAGCCGCGAATGGGAGCGGAACCAGAACCTCATCAACGCCTGCACCAAGGACATGCCCCCCATGGGCTCCCCCGTGATCCCCACGGACCTGCCGCTCCGGGCCTCCCCCAGCCACATCCCCAGCGTGGTGGTCCTTCCCATCACGCAGCAGGGCTACCAGCATGAGTATGTGGACCAGCCCAAAATGAGCGAGGTGGCCCAGATGGCGCTGGAGGACCAGACCGCCACCCTGGAATATAAGACCATCAAGGAGCATCTCAGCAGCAAGAGTCCCAACCATGGGGTGAACCTTGTGGAGAATCTGGACAGCCTACCCCCCAAAGTCCCACAGCGGGAGGCCTCCCTGGGCCCTCCGGGAGCCTCCCTGTCTCAGAATGGCCTGAGCAAACGGCTGGAAATGCACCACTCCTCTTCCTACGGGGTTGACTATAAAAGGAGCTACCCCACGAACTCGCTCACGAGAAGCCACCAGGCCACCACTCTCAAAAGAAACAATACTAACTCCTCCAATTCCTCTCACCTCTCCAGAAACCAGAGCTTTGGCAGGGGAGACAACCCGCCCCCAGCCCCGCAGAGGGTGGACTCCATCCAGGTGCACAGCTCCCAGCCGTCTGGCCAGGCCGTGACTGTCTCGAGGCAGCCCAGCCTCAACGCCTACAACTCACTGACCAGGTCGGGGCTGAAGCGTACACCCTCCCTAAAGCCGGACGTACCCCCCAAACCTTCCTTTGCTCCCCTTTCCACATCCATGAAGCCTAATGATGCGTGTACATAATCCCAGGGGGAGGGGGTCAGGTGTCGAACCAGCAGGCAAGACAAGGTGCCCGCTCAGCTCGGCAAGGTTCTCAACTGCCTCGAGTGCCCACCAGACCAGGATGGCCCGCTGCAGAGCTGCAGACGCCGGGTCCTCCCCTCTGGGACACAGGGGTACTCACGACAATTGGGCCATGTGGTTTGGTGAAGGTTTGCAACAGCGGGGACTCACCTCCATCCTCTTCCTTCACTCTCCCCCACACCCCACAACAGGTCTGACCCACAGAAGACTTCAGTTATCATCACAAACATGAGCCAAAAGCACATACCCACTCCATGACCCACACACACACATACACACACACAAAACACACAACACACACATACAGAGGTAAACAGCAACTGCAACATTTTGTCCATGACTGCACGGGGCATTGCCAGACTGGGCTAGTGCTCCAAACTGCAAACACAAATACATGTTAAAAAATCATGAAAATTAAAAAAGACAAAAAAAGAATTCATTGATAATTCTAACTCAGACTTTTAACAATGGCAGAAGTTTACTATGCGCAGATACTGTGAATTGCCCACCAGTGTTACAGCTTTTTGTGATAGCAGATAAAGGCCATGCTGGGCAACTATGTCATAGATTTCTGCTCCTCTCTTTTAATGAAATAACGTGACCGTTAACGCAAGTAACTCTTTATTTATTGTTCACCCTTTTTTTCCTTAAGGAAAGGACTCTTCCACATATCATCCTATGAACAGCTCTTCTGAAAGCCCATCGAAAGTTAAACTATTTAACGTGAAATCCATTAACTGGAATAATTGAGTTTCTTTATTTTTACAATAAATTCACTGAGTAAATAAGTTGGAGCTGGAATTCTGAGCTTTGTGTTTGGACTGTTTGGTCTGTAGCTAAAGGAAAACATTAAGAGGGAAATATTTATTTAAATCTACCAGTTAATTTGTTGGTCAGGTCTCTGGCCTATAACATGCAAAAAATTAATTACTTTAAAGGTCCTTCCAGATCCCAACTTCTAAAGCAACCAGGAGAGAAGTTTTTAGAATGGCACATTGTGTCCCATGGGTGCCAACATGGCTTTGTTCGTGGTTTCCACTTTCTGTGAAGGCACCAGCTTGTGATATGCCATCTCATTTCACCTTGCGTGTGAGACAGCAAACGAAATCCACAAACGGTGTGAACTAATTAATATGTTGGCTGCTACCTTGCATAAATTAATGGTTTGATTACACGGGTTTTTCGTGGGGTTACATCTGTGAATAGCCTGTTTTCCACATGTAAATTTGTGCCTTACACCTTGAGTTGTGTACACTTGTAAACTGTCGTTATGATCAACTTTCCCCCTTTTTGAAATAAATGCAGATATTTATTTAACCCTCCCCTCCCCCCACCCCCACTGCAGCGCTCCAGAAGATCGGAGTGGAGCAGACAGAAAAAGAATGCAGTGGTGATGGTCGTGGTGCCGCAGCCTGGGAAAGTTGGGTGGCCCCACACCTCCAATTCATGCTGCCTTCTAGTCGTGCCAACTCGAACCCTCCTTCGGCTGTGCTGCCACGCGTGGACCCCAGTGTTGTGGGTGGCAAATCCCCTTTCTTCCTCCAGAGCTCCCCGCTTCCCTTAGATCATTTCAATATGGAGATGCCCTCATTAGCCGGCAGAAAAGGGGCTAAGTCCCAGTTCTCGTTTCTGCTGTGCCCACTGGCTGGAGAACATGCTGTGTGTGGTTGGGCAGGCTCTTGGGAGGGGTCTCCCAGCCGTGTGCTCAGCACGTGTGCAGGGTACACAAAGAAACGACACGGAAATAGATGCAGACAGGCCGGTCCCTGCTGCGATTAATGAGTAACTCCCAAGTACAAGGCCAAGCATGATGGATGCTGCAAAAACTGTTGACTGGGGCAAAAGATGTTTTTATTTTTTTAATTTCTTTACCCTTTTGTTGTTATTGTTTGTAGGGGGTGGGAGAGGGTGGCGAGTGTTTTTCTACCCTTGGTTTTCATTTGCTCAAGCACACAGAAGAAGGGACCTTTGTTTACTCTATCAATAACAAAAGAATTGTCAACATACTATAAACTGCGAGCATTGTTGTTGTTGGTTGTTTTTTTTTTTTAAAGAGTTAAACAGTGTATTTGGTGGTCTCTTTGTCTCTTTTTATTTCCAGTTTGATCTTCTGAGTTTAATTCTGTCTTTTAAAAAAAAAATTGAAAAAAAAGATTGAGAAGGACGATTTTGAGTTGGAAGGGAAACAATGGTATCTGCATAACCAGAGTGGTCCCTTTGAGACCTAGGCATGTAGTCGAGGGTGAGTGCCCTGCCATCTTTTCCCAAAGCCCATTGCAGTTTTGCTATTGTTTAGGGTAGGTTTTTGTTGTTCCTGTTATATTTTTTTTTTTTTAGTGGAATCAATGTTCACTCCCTATGAACTCTTTCCCCTGAAACCCTGAAGTCTTTTCTAGAAACTGAGATGTTGTTTTCCTCCTTGAATTTTCTTGAGAAATGCAGAAGTTGGGAAGGTGATGGGTACATATCACCCTGTTCTCTTCTCCGCAATGCTTGACGCCCAAGAGTATTGATGGCGCAGCGCCCACCGTCCATGGGACTATATGTCTCATCCCGTGTCTGTGGGCATCATTGCCACTGCTGTGCTGAGAAGATCTGCGTCAATACTTCGTACATCCCACAGCTCGTCACCTGCGGTGTTAACCCTAAAATGCTCACTGTATTGAGCTGGTCTTCTGCATCGAAGTATTCCCCCTCTTTTATGGTCCCCACTGCGTGTTGGGGGAGGGTCCATAAACCTGAGTGTGCCTTTGCTTTCCACCCTTGCTAGACACTGGTAGATGCAACAAACTCAGATTTATATTTGTTGTAAAGTTGTAAAAATATTGTGATGTCACCGATTCTCTTCCATTTCCACATCCCCTAACATCTGATTCACCACTTAATGTTATGTTTTAAAAAAGGAAAAGAAAAGAAAAAAAAGGGAAAAAAGAAAAAAGCAAGGAAAAGGCTCTTTATTACTTAAAAGTAATAAAACCAGACTGTTCTACATTATCTTTTGTGTCCTGAATGCTTTTATTTATCTCTTAATTTTTTCCTTTTTTTAGCGGCTCTCCTCCGAGCCCTCCCCCTCACCATTCTGGGTCGTGATTCTCTCCTTCCTCCACCTCTCTCTGGTTTCCAAAGCTTAGATAACTATGTAGATAACTAGATGTATTTGTTTGCAGTATCCACACCCTGCCTCCCCCACCCAAATTATTGATGTCTTTCTCTGCTCGCACCCAGCCCGGAGCAGGATGGTAGCAGAAGCCACTGGTAATTAAAAGGCAGAGCACAAATTGGCTCCCTCTACTCATTTTATGCGTTTTCTTTTTATGAGCTTGTTCATCATCAAACATTTATGGTAGGCTTGATAGTTTAAGAGATCAAGGCTAGGATTTTAGTATGTAGGGTCCACTAAAAATAGATCCTTGCACAGATGTGACTTCAGCCTTTTTACATATTAATCAGGTGGAGGGTGCTGGATTTTACTCCTTGTTAGCATTTATCTCTTGCAACCCAGGGACGTGGTTGGAGGTGTATCAGGATGCGGCACTTGATTTTTGTTTTGCAGAATAGCACTAGGAAATGCCTAGATCAGGTTTCCCCCTCTGGGGTATTTTTTAAAAAGTTATCTAAATAAGTGCTCAGCTATGCTATTTTACTTTTGACCTTCTGGAATGATTTTTTTTAATGTTTTAGGTCAGTTTGAGTGTGGAGTGCCCTCAGTTCACACCCACAGTGGTTTCTTGGCCCAGCCCGGTTACCTTTTGTTAAGTCATTTGCAATCGTGCCAGACACTGTGAGACACAAAGTTAACTAGAATGTTGTTCTTGCCTCCATTCAGAGGTGAAAGCAAAGTCCTGAGGAAGCTTCCCAGGGGTTAGGGGCAAAGGCAGTGTTTGAGCTGGTTCGTATACAATGAGTTCTGTGGACAAGGAGCCCAGGCAAAGGCACCAAATGTGCTGTCTGGGAAACAAAAGGTTCAGCACGCCTTGGGCAGGGTCTGTGAGAGCCTGGCAGGGCGAGCCTAGGAAAGGGGATGGGGGCAGATGTGGAGGGACTTGGTTCCTACGTGCTAGGATTTTGGTGATGGGGAGTGGAGTGCTCCCCTGCTTTGCAGTATATGAAGCAACAGACGCAAGTGTTTGTGATTTTAGAAAGCTACTTCCAGTAACCTGGAAAATGCATTGGTCCAGGGAGAGGCTGCAGGCCTGCCAGGCAGCAGGCCAAATGGTATGCCAAATGGGTAGGAGCAACACAAGTGAAAACCCCACATCCAATTTCAGATTCTTTAGGGCACAGTCGGAATCAGCTCTAGAATGGGCCCCTCTTTTGCCAGACAGACGAGCTTCCATCTTACGTGACTGGCATGTTTGCCCTGCCCAAGTATACCCAAATGTCTTCCCATAGAACTGAGAGAATGGCCAACATCCAGTCTGACCCTTTCATTTTAAAAAATGGGGCAAGCTGAGGTCCACTGAGTGAAGGGATTTGCTCGTGACCCAAAGCTAGTGGCAGAGCAGCCATTCTGAAGACAAATGCATTGGCTCTTACCCCCATTCACTCAGAGGATTAGAACAATCCTAGCTAGAAAGACTCAAGACGCCAGACCCAGACAGCATCTCGTCTCCCTCAGTCCTCCTTTCTCGCAGGAAGCCCCTCGTTCATACACACCCACCCTTCCCCGGCCGCCGGGCACCCCAGATTCCTTCATTTCAGCTGCTGCCGTGGGTAGGCAGACGCTTGGATCACATGAGTTTGAGGCAAACAATCCCTACAGTGCAACCTGATACCGGGTCTGGTGGCTTTTGATGCAGTCAGCTTTGTTCTGGTCTGGTGAGAAGGTGACAGAGGCTGAACAGGTGTGGCCAGCATTGCACCTGGGGCCCCAGGGATGGCCCCGCTCAGACACAAAAATTGCCTCAGACAACACATATATTTTTTTTTTATTTCAGTGTATTATGAGGGTACAAACATTATGGTTACACTTTATGTCTTTGCCTCACCCAAGCGAGGGTTAAGGGCCCGATACAGCCACCAGGCTAGGTGTTTCATGGGGCCGGAGCCAACACCTTGGACCTGACAGTTTTCCTTAAGTGCCGTATGTCTGATAAACACAAACTGGCCTCATTGTTCAGCCTTGTAATTTGGCAGAAGCCAAACAAGATGCCCCAGAACCACAGTGCCTAGGTTTCACTACCTGAACAAAAGCTTTTTCAACAAAAGTCATTCAGCAAGAGCAAGTGTCAGAAAGGCATCTCCAGTTTCAGACACTGTAGGGTACATTTCGCTTGAGGGAAAGGGGTGAGGGGAATTTAAAAGAAGCTTTTAGTAACAAAATAACACGATTAAGAGCATAATCCTTTTCCTGGCTGGGCACTGTGACAGCTGGGTGCTTAGACTCAGTAACCCTTAGAAACCCACATCTCACACTTGTCTTAAAACCAGGTGGTGACATGTCTCTTCTACAGAAGTGGGAAGGAAGGGCTCACATTTATTGATTGGGACTGCCAGACAGATGGGGATCTTCAATATTCCATTTAGAGTATTGTGTGTCCTTAGCTCTAACGCCCTCGGGATGCTTGGAGGTAGGGGGCGGTTGACCTCAACAGAGGGCTAGGGCTGAACCGATGTGCATTAAATGCAGCTGGGCAGGAAAATGTGCAGATGTCTGTCCCTCTAGTAAATGGAAATGAAATTTGAGCAAATCAAGAAGGGCAGCTGAGTGGCAGGGGGAGGGAGGTTCCCATCCCCCTCTGCAAACACATCCGTGCACACGTGTGCACACACAGGGGACTTTTTCCTCTTAATGTCTGTAACCAAAAATGTCACAGAGGCCAGAACCCATGCCTGCTGGGGGTGACCTCTTTGGGAGGGCTTTCATCACTTTTCCTGGTAAAATATGGGCTCCACCTAAGCACTCCTTGGTCAAAAGTGAGCTTCAGACACGAGAACCGGAATGTTTGCAGAGGAGCCTGGACACAGGTCCCTTACAGCCTGGCTGGGTGGCTAACAATTTTTTTATTCTTCCTAATCACCTTCGGGTAGAAGACTCTCTTGAGAATCATTAACATCATTTCCAGAGTAAGGCATCGGTTCTGCTAAAGGGCTGCAGTAATGGCCCCAATACGGAGAAGCTAATGAAGGGGAAAAGTAGGTAATCATGAAATCAGAAGCATTTTTCATTGATGGTTTTCAGCAAAAAGGAAAAGAAAAAGCAGATGAGGGTGACATTGGACAAAACATCAAATGCCAGGACGCCAACACAAGAGAAACTCAAGCAGGATTCCCAGGAGTTTCCTAGGATGACAGAGATGATGACAAACCAATCGGGCAGGCGATCACTCTCTTTCTTCCTGTGTATCACTACCCCCCTTACGTGGGGGGGTGCGGAGGGGTGATTCGCCAAACTTAGTATCAGTTCTCCGGTGTGAATACTGAACACTGTGCTCATCTAGTCCCATGTCAATGCAAAAGTGTGAGTTTCAATAATATGGCTAAAGTTTATTTAATTAAAAATGAAAAGTGAAACAGTTCAGAGAGGGGCGAGGCTTCCAACTGTCGATAATAATGGCATTTTGCACTTGTAGCATTTTGCAATCGGCAGACGTGATCTCGTCCATTATGTAGCCGGAGCCTCATAACAGCCTAGGGAGGTGGGCAGCACGTATGTAATTATCCCCATTTTACAGAAATTAGAGTTTGGAGAGAAGGGATCTATTGAGCACTGATCAACATAAAAATATAGTCATGTTTCAAAAACCAGTGTGTTGACATCATCCCCTCAGCTCTCCTGGGGGCACCTCGGGTTACACAATTACTCTTCTTCACTGAAGGGGAAGAGCCTCCTACAGCATTTCCCAGGAGAGATGGTTACAACAATAAAGTCCCCAAAATAAAGGCGAGGTGCACACGTTCTATTTTGAGGGCATTGTGCTCTGATATTTTTCCATCATTAAAGAACCCATCTCTTCCTTCCTGCGTCTGCAGAGCCCCGATGCCAGCAGTGTTATTAGGGGCTGTCAACAAAGCAGGAAAAGAGGGAGCTGAAGCCAAATTCTGTGACCTCCCTTCTTGAGGAGCACCCTGCCACTTCAGGACTGTGACACAGACTGCCTCGGTGGAAGGAAAGGACGAAAGGCTCAGCTTTTGCAGCTGCTTCATCCTGCCCAAGCCACAGAGATCACAAAAGAAATTTAAGAAGCTTTCAAGAACCCGGGATGAGTTGGGAGCAGGGAAGAAAAATACCCTCTGCCTAGAAGGGTGAAGAATTCCCCCAGCCTTCTCTTCACAGAAGACATAGATAAAGTCAGTGTGAAAGTAAGAGACGGTGAGAAATAGCCACTGTTGCTTTTTCACGTCAGCCCCAAGGCCACATTGGCACCATGAGGACCAACTGAACAATCTGACTTCACCCCTCATGGCAGTGGTTGGATGATTTGGTTGAGTGCCTAGAAAAATCTTCCAGCAGGAGACAAGACAGAGATCACCCCCAACTAGGGACTGGTCCTGCTCCTCCACATCATGGCCCCATGTTCCACGTTGCTACTGTCACAGAGTCACCCTCCTGGAGTTAATGGGCTGAGAACCCTTGTGGTGTGGGAGGGCACTGCCATCCTCCCTGGAGTGGGCACCCAGCCTCCCTCCTGCCCTGGGGGCGGTGTGGCCTGGCCAGTCACCAGGCAGGGCTCCAACACAGCACTCGGGAGAAGTCAGCGTCTTGCACTCACCCTGTGGCAGAGTCCACTCAGAGGGAGAAGAAAATGGATGTTCTCCTTAGAACCCCACTGTTCTCTTTGTGTCTGGTTGTTGCTGGGGTTTTTTGTTTGTTTGTTTTGTTTGAAGACAATTGAAGCCTTGTTCCTGGTCCGCAAAGCCTTTTCTCAGTACACAAATGTGTTTTTTAGTAAATAGGAAGGCTTGGTTGCAATCAACTATAGTAGCTCTGGTATAAAATATGTATGTAATTCCAACTGCCTTGCAACGAATGCTATTTGCTTAATTATGCACTCAATAAGGGTAACAACTTTGGAAACAATTAACTTTCCCTGATCTAAAGGGTCAGAGTCCTTAGCCGGTTAACTTTGGAAGGAAGTTATGTATTCCTAGGTGTGGATTCCAGATGCTACAGTGGCTCTGAAGACCTTCGTCCTCCTTTCCTGGGGACAAGACTGTGTGTGTATGTGTGTGTGTGTGTGTGTGTGTGTGTGAACAAAATTGTCTGTTAAAGGTTGACGTAGGTGTTGGCTGATTTGAATTCTTATTGGCGTTTAATTTTATTTAAGAACCAAAGATTTATTCCCCTCTGTCTTCAGGGTGAAGAGGAGGCCTGTGATCACATTCCATGCTTGGGGAGAAAAGATAATGTGTTAGACTTATATGTATGAATAGAAACAGGTAAATAGTCATATTTCCTTCTGACTTTGTAATTTAAACAGTGTAAGTCAGTAGGGAAGGGCTGTAATTGGAGTCAAAGTAAGTGAGGTGAAAATTACTAGGTGTCGGAGCATCTGCATCTCATTTTAATTAGGCGACTATAATAGCAAGATCAAAAACTTTTCCTTGTCACTCAATCTGTCGGGCTTTCTAATCTAGGAACCAAAGGGAGTGTTTAGTCTGCAGGAAAGAGTGACCCAAAATGATCCCCTCTAATTACCTGGCCAGAGCAGGGGACAGATCCAGGCTCAGGGACAGAGCCTGGCTGTGGGGGTTGGCGTTGTGAGGACAAGCAGCTGCAAGACCAGAACCACGAAGGCCAGCCCGTAAGACTCTTAGGGACAGTCGTTCCTAATTCAGCAGCTTGGAGTTTTCTCTTCTCACGAGGCAGAGTAGCTTAGAAGGAAGTGCATCGCATTGTGAGTCTGTGGTCTGCGCTGGCCTCACCATGTGTGGGTCACCGTTCTGTTACGGCAAGTGTTACAGTGACCGGTCCCGAGCTGCACGCAGAGAGTTGGAGAGTTATTGTTTAATCTCTCAACACCAGTGGGCCCAGAGGAGATAAGTCTCCAAATTCTGAGCATCTCTTCCGGGTTTTTGTCAAGTTTTATACATTTTTGGGGAGGTTAGTCTTATCCAATAACACACACAAGTGTAAAAGTTAACCAATTAGTAAAAGGATTAAAAGTTAGCTAATTAATTGCAGTTTTTACATGCAGTACAGTTATGATAGGTTTACAACAAGCAGTGCAGTCATGACAGGCTTATAACTCTGCTTAATTGTTTTGTGGTTTCAGCTAGCTGGTGCATATTCTACCTACTTGCTCTACTTAGCTGCTTTGCGGTTTTAAGCAGAACTGGCATAGAAATTCCCCAACAGTTCAGGGCAGTCATTCAAACTCTTGGCAGCTCATTTTCCCCATCTGTAAAATGGACTTAATGATGCTTCTACCTCATAGAAGCGTGTAAGAGTCGAATGAGGTGAATGTTTCACTGGTGCTTGCAAAACGTGATACCCTACTACATCCTTCTTCTCCAACACAGTGTACAAAATGAGATCCCAACCCTCTCAATGTTTAAATTAAATGATTTTGCGTCCCCATCCTGCTGATAACAAAAATATCTCTTTTTTCTCTTTCCTAAATATTCCTTATCTGTCAACAAAAGCAGACAGGTGGACCCGGTTAAACAAAAGCCCTGCTTGTCCTGATAGAGTGCTGGCTCCTTCTCACAGGTGAGGCCATCTCAGCCACCTGATGCCCACACTGAGACCTGGGGGGACTCCAGAGATGGTACTGCTGTCTTCCTTGCCCATTCCTAGATAGGTGGTCTGGGGAGAACTGGTTGTGTCCTCACCGGGTTTTGCCTCCCCTCCCACCTGCTTTTCCTGACTCCTTGGCCCCAACTATTGCCTCTGGGCAGGGCTTTCAGCCTCAAGAATGAGGCCCACTGTACACTGCAGGGAACACAATGTAAACTCACTTGCTGCCTTCCATCAGTGAGGCGTATACTCGTGGACACTAGTACATGATACATGGTGGCCTTGGCGTGCCTATATGCTTTGGTGACAGGCTCTTTGAGCTATTTATTACACTCACATCCATTTTCCCCAAGCACATCTGCGGTGCTGTCCTGTCTGGGCCCAAAGTGTTTCCATTCTTAGCTACAGATGGCCTGGATGGAGGTGTCGCTTACTCATTCCCAAACCTATCCCTATCTCCTGTCCCAAGAGTTTGTGACATTCCTTTCAAGGGAAAAATCTCTACTTTGTTTCAACTAGAAATTATTATACCAAATATGTGATTATATATCTCATGGTGCTGAAAGATCTAGCTGAACACCCTCCTCTTGGAGAAGAATAAATCAAGACACGAGAGGTTGCTCAAAATTGCACACTCTCATTTGTGGCAGATCTAGGGGCAAAAAGCAGGTGTTCCAATTCCTAATTCATTGCACGAGACTATGCTCTATTAAGGTACTGACTTAACTTCTGAAAAAAGTAACCTCAGAACATGGAGGAGGAAAAAAAAGATAGAAATTGGTTTCACTCTCATGCCACAGCCCAGAAGCACGTGGTCCAAAATTGGTGGGATGGCTCCTCCATCTTCAGTGCCTGGCTTCCATCTTCAGATTCAAGAAGCTCTTCTAATTGTGCCAATTTCTTAGTCAGTAGGAAGGGCAAAAGAGGGAGTGTGTGCAGAAGCATGCCCTGTCGCTTTTAAGGGCTAACCTTAGTGGTTGCACAGAGCACTAGCTCACATCCCACAGGCAGACACATAACCCAGGGTTGCAGTGAGCAGAAAGGGAGACTGGAAAAATGTGGACTTCAAGGCCTTGTGCTCTGCTAAAACTCAGGAGCGTGTATTATTTTTTAAAAGGAGGGAGATTAAAGATGTAAATGTAAGGTCTGAAACTTTAACACTCCCAGAAGAAAACATAGGGAAAAAGCTCCTCAATTGGCAATGATTTTTCAGATAGGACACTAAAAGCTCAGGCAACAAAAGCAAAGTAGGCAAGTGGGACCACAACAAACTAATAGACTTTTGCGCAGCAAAGGAAACAATCAACAGAATGAAAAGACAGCCTATGGAATGGGGGAAAATATTTGCAAATCATATATCTGATAAGGGGTTAATATCCAAAATATACAAGGAATTCACAAAACTCAATAGAAAAAAAATAACAAACCAAATAACCTGATTAACATATGGCCAAAGACCTGAATAGACATTTTCAAGGAAGACATACAGACGGGCAACGGGGATATGAAATGGTGCTAAACACCACTAACCATCAGAGAAATGCAAGTCAAAACCACAATGAGGTATCACCTCACACCTGTTAGGGTGGCTATTATGAAAAAGATAAGAGATAACAAGTGTTGGTGAAGGTGTGGAAAAGGGAACCCTTGTGCACTGTTGGTGGGATTGTAAATTGTTATAGCCATTATGGAAAACAGTATGGAGTTTCCTCAAAAATTTAAAACTAGAACTACCATATGATCCAGAAATCCTACTTCTAGGTATATATTCATATGAAGTGAAATCAGTTTGATGACAATTTATCTGCACCCCCATGTTCATTACAGCATTATCATAATAGCCAAGGTGGGCAAATACCCCAAGTGACTAGTAATGGATAAATGGATAAAGAAATTGTGGTACATGTATACAATGGAATACTATTCAGCCATGAAAAGAAGGAAATACTGTCCCTTGCAACAACATGGATGAACCTGGAGGAGATGGTGCCAAGTGAAATGAGCCAGACACAACTGTATGATCTCACTATATGTGGAATCTAAAAAAGTTGAACTCATAAAAAGCAGAGGACAGAATGGCTGATTGCCAGAGGCTGAGAGGGTGGGAAATGGGGAGATGTTGGTCAAAGGCTATAAACTTTCAGGTGTAGGATGAACAAGTTCTGGGGATCTAAAGTACAGCATGGGTGGTGATGGTGTGTTAATTAATTTGATTGTGGTAACCATCACACATGTATATGTCTATCAAATCATGACATTATGCACCTTGATTATATTCAATGTTTATTTTTCAATTAAAAAATTTTAAACAATAAGGGAGAATAGATTTGCAGGAAATCAGCAGTTGGCCATACTCTATATACATGAGAACATATAAATCTTATTGCACAGTTGAATATATATAATATATTATATACATTAACACTGCACATGCTACATCAACACCTGGTTTAGGCATCCTGCCTCCACCAAGCCTTCCCAGAGCTCCTGGGCAGTGGTGTGCTCTTCTCTTCCCTCCCAAAGCACCCTGTGCATAAAGTTTTCTAGTGCCTACCAAAACGCACTGGAAAGCTTTGCTTCAGCATTAGACTGTAAGCATATAGAGGGCAGGAACTGTGTCTTTTTCACCTCTATAATCCCATAATCTACAATGAGCCCAGTAAATTGAGGGGTACAATAAATTATTTGTTAAATGGAGGTATCATTATCAGATATAACATAGTAAGAGTTGAGTCTCCACGTACCACAGAAACAAAATTACTGCTAATGGTTGCCATAGTTGTCATAATAGTTGTATCATAAATCAGGCACTGTGTTTTGGTGGCATTAAGTTATTTAATCCTCACAAAAATCCTACCAGATAGGTACCCTTCGTTATTCTCTTTGACAGATAAGACAACTGAAGCACAAAGAAATTAAAGAACTTTGCCGTACTCACCAAGCTGGTACTTGGTGGATCTGGGTGTATATTTGGATGACCCCATATCCAGTACTTTTAATCATTTTGTCTCATTAGGTGAGGTGGGATAGGGGACCCTTCGTTATCGTGATAAAGAGTGCCTATCAGAAACCAAGAGACAGCCGACACTGTAGGAGCCTGAGTGACTAATGACGCAAGGGATGGGAGTCAGACTACTCCCTTAGCAACATTCTTCCAACGACGCTCGGTGACAACGCGCAGCCGAGCCCACGGATATTCCATATGTGCACACCCACGTCAATACTGCCAAGGTGCTCGCCCCGTTTTCCAAAGTTAGAACGTATGAGATAAAGTTAGCAGCTGAAATTTCAAGTGTGTAAAACAAAACAAAAAACTTTCAATACCCTAAACCCTTGACCCTCCCCAAAACCACACCGCAACACATATTGAAGTACCTCAGTCATTTTTGCAAAAGCACAATAACAACTGAACATGCAGTGATGGTGGAATATAGATCATAAATGACCCAAGGCAGCAAAGTGGGCATCGGAGGACTGTAAGCTGGGTGATCGGGTTGGGGACACACGAACACATCAGCTCTGGAGACTAAGCACATGCAAACAGTCTTGGCTGAGTACCAGCCGGAGAGAGAAAGACAGAGAGAGCAGGAGAGAGAGGTTTATTTCTCTTTTCATTAATGCTCTGCTGTGTAAGTGCTGATAAGAATCTCCTAAAACTATTTTAGGAGATTTTTTTTAAGGCAACTTGAGTGTGTTGGGGGAAAAGACTCATGATTTGGAGGGGAAGAAGACAACAAGATTTGATTTCACAGATGCTTAAAAAATAATGGCACAATCTTATCCATTTTCAGCAAATATAATCTGAAGCATTCAACCTCTGATAAAGGTGTATCGCCTTCATTCGCGCAGCAAACTGCAGATTAAGCTTTTTTTTAATGCTGTTCAAATTGCCTGTGAAGCAACGTTTTATGAGATATGATGGTTCAAACAATTTTGCAAAGAGCAGAAGACAAAGAATACATTTTTACCCTGAGCTGGTTTCCTAGGAAACACCGAAAAAATGTAATGTGATATCTCTTAGAGGTAGTTCAAGGACCAGGGCTCCTCTTTACTTATTGAATTTTTTTTGAACAGTGTTTAATATCTGCCCGCCCCGTCCCTGCAGTGGGAACCTGGAAAGCTAAACGAGCTCTCGTACCCAGCAGCCCGAGTGTCCTCTCGCTCGCTAATTGAGTGCCCACTCCACACAAAGGGAAAATATTTGAGCCGACTTGAGCCTTCGTTACCCTCTGGAGCAATTTGAAATAAGAAATTAAAGCAATAGAATTGGAACATTTTGCTCTCTCTACCATTAAAAAAAAAAATCCCCAAATCTTAACAAAGAAATTACCAAAAAAAAATCCAACCCACTCTTTTCCAAGCCACATCTAAATTAATCTGTTTCGAGGTCTTTAAATATCATTTATTTTAGCTTTATTTATATTTTGGCTCCTCGTGTCTCTGTGATGTGCTGGCATATCTGGGCTGACGGAATGGTGCCCGAATTAGCAGGCTTGCACAGTTCCCAAGTTCAGAGGCAAGGCCAGCAGGGTCTAGCGGGGGCAGAGATGCTCAGGATGAAGCGCTGGGGCGATCTGTGGGTCAGGAACATTGTAAGACCGTGATGTTATTTGCAGTGACGTCTCTGCAGGCCCTAAGTTCCATCATTCATTACTCATGTCAAGAGGAAATCAAAATAGGAAAAGTGAAGGAACATCTGGGCTGTGTGGGAAGGAGTTAAATTTGATTTTAAAATAAATAAGACATCACAGCTTCAAAATTTGGGATGAAAAGCAAAATGTTGGTTTAAAGAAGTGTTGGGCCTTTTTGTGGGTGAGGGTGGGAAGGGGCCGAAGCCTCACACATAATTCTGCATCCTCGTCCCCTGAGGAGAAGGCGACTGGCCTAGAGGACGGTTGCCGATGGTGCACGTCCCCTAGCTCTTCACAGCCACTGAGTCTGGGCAAATAGGACATTCTGGGAGGAAACCTCCTCAAGCTGACAATAATATCATTGTTTTTCATTTGGGATCCT
Source organism: Avahi laniger (assembly GCA_963575035.1). NCBI lineage: Eukaryota > Metazoa > Chordata > Mammalia > Primates > Indriidae > Avahi > Avahi laniger. Next base: position 41,095 of record CAUYSK010113703.1, read on the forward strand.
TGAGGAAGAGAATTGGTGTGAGGGTCTTTAGGGTCATTGAAGTACATTTAATAACTGTCTTTTTAGATGGGACCATTGCGAGGCGTTGTCCAGGAAGAGGGAGGAACTCAAGAGTGTGAAGGCTTTGCTAAGCTGGGAACTGAGAAACGCCAAAGCAACAGCAGCAGACTGACATACACCATGATTATCCTCAAGACTCCGTGGAATCCAGGCTCGTGTACTAGAGGACATGGCAGGCCTGGAGGGATCTCAAAACCCTACTCTACACATTGTTTAATGCAGGTTGAACTGGATTTAAATGAATATAAGAGATCCCATCTGAAGATGGGAAATCCAATTTTAAAAGCAGCCTGTGGATGTACGAAGGAACAAGGCAGCCCTTCCCATGCATCTTGGCATGATAAGGAGGCAGGTGAACATGAAGATGCACACAAAAGCCTCAGGTAGTGGTAGAGATGGACTGAATTGGTTTTCTAGGAACCATGGACCTTTGGATGTCACATCTCCGTGCTTCTTTTTTTGATAACAGTATCCCATCTTTCTTTTGAGAGTCAATGACCCTTTTGTTATGATCTTCATGGGACCATAAATTAAAGTGGCTTGCCCTCTCTTAACCAAGACGTGGGCAGATGATGCAAGCTAGATCGATCAAAGTCTTTTTCCCAGAATCTTAGGGGAAGGAAATACTTCATGGTTGGTGCTCAGGCCTCAACAGATCAACACTGCTGAGCCCTTGAAGTCCCAGGCCAAGGCTTCACAGCTGGAAGCTGCTCTGAGTCTAGAGATGGTACAACACGCACATGCAGCAAGGACTGGGGCTAAGTGCAATTAGAGGGAGAAAGCACATACTGGTAGACAAGGAGGCGAGACCAGAAGTGGAAGCCACCGCGTGATCCTCTGCCTAGAACAGGCAAGCAACAGGCAGCATCATTCAGCTGGGTCAGCCTGGAAGACGTCCTGGAAGGCCCTGGTGAATGCTGGAACAGAGCACTGGACCTTCTGGACAGAGAATACAACTCGGGGACCAAATTAACATGACCTGTAGTCCAGATTCATTTGGATACAAATAATACAGTCACTCAGACCAGTTGAATTCGGTGAAATGGGAATTTGTGAGAATACAAGGGTATAGCTGGCCCTCTGTATCTGCCGGTTCTGCACCTACGGATTCAACCAACCACAGATCAAAAATATTAAAAAATAATTATAATATCAAAAAATATAAATGCAAAAAATATACTATAATAACTATTTACATAGCATTTATTGTATTAGGTATTATACGTAATCTAGAGATGATTTACAGTATACGAGAGGATGCGTGTAGGTTTTATGCAAATACCGTGTCATTTTATATAAGAGACGTGAGCACCTGTGGACTTTGGTATCTGTGGGGGTCCTGAAACCGGTCCCCACGGACGCTGAACAATGACTATATCTCAAAGAACCTGATGTAAGAGTTCACTGGGCCTCATGAGGGCCTGGAACCCAAAACTAGGAATCAACAAGCAGGGCACTTTTTGTGTCTTTCTGGGGCCCTTTGGCCTCTAGTGTCCTGTCCTAGTTCAGCCCCAGAGACTGCTACTTTCTGATTCTCTGTACGTGGTCGAAAGCAGCCACTCTGGAAAGGCAACCTGAGCTCCCAAAGTACATCATTCCCCAATTCAAACAGCTGGCAGAGATTGGCCACCCTCTCTCTGCACCTCCTCAGCCTTGGGACTTGGGATTGGAGCCCAGGGTTTGGGGTCTGTAACTGTGGTGGCCTATGTCAGTGGGGGCCTGGCACCCCTCCATCCCACCTAAGCTTATCACAGCTTACCTGTGCTCCCTGTAGCCTCCATTTGGGCATGGGCATTATCTGCCCTCTAGAAATTTCTTGTGTCATCTAAGGACAGAAGGAAGGAGCACAGCCTGATTCTGGAATTCAGTAATTACCACTTAGAAGTTGGGCAGCTTGGAGAAATTACTTAAATTTTCTCAGCCTCATTTTCCTCATTTAAAAAAAAATGTTGGGGTTTTCTTGGAGATAATTTAATTAGCTAATTCAAGAAAAGCGGCCAGCACATACTGGCTCTCAATAAGCCATTCCCCTGCCTTGCCTTGGCACATAGAAGGTACTGGGGGACAGGAGGGCAAGGACCCTTTCCTGTGGTGTTCATGTGGTCCTGGACCCAAGCACATGCAGGTAGCAGTGGGTTTTTCCTGGCTTTTCTGCAGCCCTGTTCTCGTCATAAACACAAATTTACTGAGCTTGCTGTAACATCCACACTCTGAGTGTGAGGCCATTAGGCTGAGTGACAGGGCTGTAAGCAGTCTCTGCGACCTGCACGTGTTTAAACAAACATGACATTCTACAGGGCTAATGTGAGCTCAGTAGGTGCTCAAGGTATTTTTATTCTTTAACGATAAAATTTTAAAATATTTTCCCCAGAATATCAGAGCACCAGCAGTCAGGTGAGGAGAAAAAAATCTTAATACATGAATTGTATTCAGAGCTGGGGGGATGTGGGGTCTTGAGTGCAGTGGGCAGGGAACGGAGTTTTAATCTTTAGACTCTCCCCTTGGCTAAGCCTCACTCTGGTTGTTCTCGGTGTTCCGCTGACAAGAATTGTGGCATGATTCTAGTGGCCACGAAAAAAATATATATTTTCCCAAAATGCCTGTCGGAAAGTCTGAAATTGATTCCTTTCGTCAGCAAACGTTCTTTGCACATCATAGTTCGTGTGCTATTCTAGGGGCTGGAGAAATGCACAAGGGGTGAATGTGGCCCAGCGGACCATGTGCTCCGATAAGGTTCCATGTTACCCACTGAGAAGCCAGAGGAGGGTCCTCTCCCCATTGTGGGGCTGCAGGGAGCTTTAAGAGGGAGGAGGTAAGCCCCAAGTTGTATTTTAAAGGATGAGTAGAAATTAGCTACAGAAGCGGGGATGATGGTTGGGTTTGGGGGCAGGTGACACAGAGGGGCAGTTCCATGAGAAAGAGCATCTGTAAAGACCCAACAGAATATGGCTCCTTTAAGAATGTGCAGGTGCCCAAAGTCTTCAGACCTAAGATGGACACATTTCTTCAGATGTTAAGGTCTCTGAAAGCAGCACGCATTCTACAATCACTATCTATACATACTGTTGGTTTTCCCTGGACAGCAACCCCCAACACGCACACACCATGTAACCACTGTTGACAATTTGGCATGTACCCTTACTACATACTTTGTCTTTTGGAGAATTTTTTCAAATATAGGATCTATCTATATTCCCACTCACCATATATTGTGAATCCCGTTATTCGCATTAGCTAGATAGCCAGGTTAATAGTAATATTATGCTTCGTAATATTATAAATATTGTAAGTATGTAGCATTATGCATTTAGTTGTTCCCATGTCAACAAGGCTGTGATACATAAATTCGAACATATACCTTTAAACAAGTCATTATTTTTATTTATGAGATCATTAGAAGTTGGATTACTATGACAAAGCATGTGTGTATTGCAATATTAAAAATTATTTTTGAAATTCACTTACAAGTGTTCCTATGATTCACAGTGATGCCAATAACAAATGATTACCTTTTCCTCACACCCTGAGCACCCTTGCAGGGACTGTGCCTTTTTAAGTTTGCCCAGTCTTGTGGGTAACAGGACTCATTGTTGTTTTAGTTTCCATGTTTCTGAATATTAGTAAAGTTAAACAACTTTTCATTTTCTTAGGAAAACAAAAAGAGAATGTTTTCTCTTTTTTTATGGACTTTCTCCAATTTCTTAGTTTATTTTGATATGTGCATAAGGCAAGGCTTTGATCTTATCTTCCAAACAAGTAAAAGGTACTCTAACCCTGTTTATTGAGTAAGGCATACTTCCCCACCGTCTTGTAGTATCAGTGTAATTTTGAACTCTGTCCGTTCAGTTAAGCTGCAACTCTGTCTTCCAGAATTCCCTTTCCTGTGTGGTTCCAGGTTATGGCTACAAGAAAATTTGGAAGATGCCAGTGACACCGCAGTCATTGTGCTTTAAAGGTCACTGTAGGGTGCTAGGTGCTGTTGGCGGCTCTCGCTCATTGTCGGTCTGGGGCAGCATCTAGGCCTACAGCTCCTTCCGCTCCCACCAGGTCTCCTCCTTCAGCTTCTCTGAGTTCGAGGCCATGTGCACGCGTTGCAGACCTGAATCACAGGACACCAGCTTCTCCTGTAGGTCACCCACAGCATTGAGGTTGGAGGTGCTGACGGACCGAAAGAAGCAGGCTCCAGTTTGCCTTCATGCATCCCAGTTTTTCCTTTCTCTCCCCACCTGCATGTCAAGGTTCCCTTCCTGACTGCTAGCCAGACTGACCTGTGCTGGCTCAGGCCCCAAGAGCACTGGCAACAGCCTTGCCTAGACTTCTCCATGAGTTCCCGCTGTTGCATGAGCTCTAAATCTGATAATAAATCTTTTATGTCAGTGTTTCTCAACCTCATTACTGCTAACATTTTGAGTAAGATAATTCTCTGTTGTGGAGGCTGTCCTGTGTGCTATAGGGTGTTTATAGGATCCTCGGCCTCTACAAGTTAGATGCCAGTAACACCTGCCTCCCAATTGTGGTGACAAAAGATATGTCCACACATTTCCAAATGTCCCATGAGGTGCAAAATTATCTTCACGGAGAACCACCACTCTACATTACCGATAGTTGCTCTGCTTCTGTGATTGAACTCTGGGTGACATCATCACCTTTGTCACACATTGTTTTCAAATTTACTTGGATTTCTTTCCTTATTCGAGTCAATTGACCAATTTGTGTATTTGTGTCAGTACTATGTTTTGGGTTTTTTTGTTGGTTTGTTTGTTTTTGGTTTTTTGTTTGTTTGTTTTTTTGAGGCAGAGTCTCACTATAATGCCCAGGTTGGTCCCAAACTCCTGGGCTGAACAATCCTTCCACATCAGCCTCCTGAATAGCTGGGACTACAGGTGCACACCACTGTACCCAGCTAGTATTATGCTTTTAAAAATTATGGCAGTTTTAAATAAGGTAAAGCAAAGCCATTGTGCTGTTTTTCCATTTAAACATTCCTTTGGCATTTATCACATATTTATCCATCCACATAACAACTCCCTATCTAAGCTGTCCTATAAAGAATAGGCGTTTAAACTGGAGTGTAAACACCCCGACCTCCTTGAAATTGCATGTAAAATTGTGTGTGTCCAGCAGTGGTATGTAAGCGGGTCGCTCTGAGTCTTAACATCTTTCTAATCATCCCGGCTGTTCAGAATCTCCTACCTAAGCAACACCTGCTAGACAAATCAGGGTGGTCCATCCACAGTAAAGATGAATCCATTGTATGCACAGAACCGTATTCCTGAAATTCGTGAAAGATTGTTTCTCTGGAGAAGGGCATGAGCAAAGGACTCTGTCCCCAGGTCCAACTAGAACTGATGTGAACATCCACAGAAACCTCAGTGCCTCCTGAATGTGACCCAGAACCCAGGGTGTACACCTCAGGTGGCCGGGAGCACACTCCACACACAGGGAGGGAAACTTCTTGTCCTGGCAGACAGGGAAGCATCATAAGTGCACTGAATCAGATGTTCATCTCTCATCTATTATTTATCCCCCGCCTACTTCCTCAAGGATGTGACATGGCTTTCAATGCAAAGCACAGATAGGAAAGAACCCTACAAACTCGAAATCTAATGTCAGATTGTAGCAGCCAAGAAGAAGAGGCAACAGGAGGAGGGAGTCTGTAGAATCATCATATCAGAAAGCGCTGGCTTAGCTCTGAACTTCCTGTTCTCCAAAAGGAAGGAAGGGAGAAAGGAAGGAAGGAAGGGAGAAAGGAAGGAAAAAAGGAAGGAAGGAAGGGAAGAAGGGAGGGAGGGAGGAAGGGAGGGAGGGAGGAAGGAAGGAGGGAGGGAGGAAGAAGGGAGGAAATACAATGGCACATAGTTGTCTTTAGCTAGCCACAGGAAGCAGAGCCTCAGGAGAGGCGTTAACAAGCTATGGGGAACTCTGGTGGCCAGCAGAGAGCCGGCAAGGAGAGAATAGGTGTGAGTTCCTTGCCAAATGTTCATCCTCTGCAGGGACCTGTGTCCATTAAAAAAACTGCTAATTTTCTGGAGTCCAAGGAAAGTCGCCTTTGCAGAACTGTTCATTTTACTCATCCGTTATTTACTGGACGCTGGCTCTGGCCAGGCTTGGTGCTGATGATTTAAAAGTGGGAATAAGAACTCAGGGCCTTTCTGCAGGGAACTCACAGTCAAGTGAGGAAGGCAGACATAAGCAAATAATTCAAAGGAATCATGATAAAGTTTCAGCACAGGCATGAACACTGGGCCCTGGAGTCAGAAGGAGCCAGAAACTGAACTCGGGAGGGACTCCAGAGTACAGGAAAGCAGGATAGAGGAAGATGAGTACTCCCAACTGAAGACACTGCTCCCCCACCCCGTGTGTAAAGGAAGTGCAGAACTGGGCAGGCAGTTTCGGGGGAGAGGAGCGAGGCAGCATGCATGAAGTGTAGAGTGCATGGTCATGGTGGAACAAGTGGAGACTTGAAAACTTGGCTGCAGTTAAATCGTGAAAAGCCTTTTATGTAAGGCTAAAGACTCTGGGCTTCAACACGGGAGGCATCAAAGGCTTTTGAGTAGGGAGTGATGAACTTAGATCCTGGGTTTTGCGTATTTGCTTAAGATCCTCACATTTTTACCCACAAGGCTTATGAAGAGGCTAGAATTGGCCAACAGATCCTCACCTGGAGTAACCCAGAGCTAAAACAAGGGCATTGTGTACAAGCTCAGTGTTCTTTTGCAGAGCAGAACTGTGTGTCCTTTCTCATCACAGAACAGATAACAAGGGACTCTGGCTCAGCGATCCTACTTCGGCACGGCCAAGAAGAGAAGTAAAGTCAGCAGTGGGGGGCTGCTTCCAAGAATAAATCTAGGAGTTAGGGGAGGAAAAAAAAGGAAAAGATGTATTTTGTGAGTCATCTAAAAATACATTCCATGGTAAAGGACACACAGGTACTTTCTGCTTTTCTGTGTAGTTAAAAGGACAAAAAGTGGCCAACTCCATTAGTACAAATGATAAAAGTGAGTTTCTAGTGGAATAAAAAGCCAAGGGCAGCATAGTTGAATAAGGGACAGAGCCAAGAACGGATTGGGGACCAAGGACAGTGGTTTCAGGCAGAGCCCAGTGGTTTGTGGGGGGCGTGGGCAGGAAATATGCCTGTTCTAAAGCCAAGGGAGGAGCACAGGGAGGCCAAGAGGGTGCAGGAAGCTACAGCTCAGCTCTCCTATCTCTCTTCAGGAAGAAAGAGGGTGCACTGCCTCTCGCTCAGTCTCTGACAGTAAGCAAGTGCCTCAGGCACCATCCCTGAACCCTGGTCCTTCACTGGGTCAGCCACTGCGAAGTTTGCTCATGACATGTGTTCTACGTCTGAAGAATTTAATAGGACAGGAAATATCTCCATAGTTTGAACATACGAGTGATTTATGTGCCAGAAACCCTGAAGTAGGAGCGGGCTGCAGTCCAGCCATCACACTTTCAGTTTACGACTAGCAAGACCTCGGCGTGCAGATCCTGAGCATTAATTGTGACCTGCTGTTTGATATAGTAAGTCCTCCCACGGGGTTGCGTGATGTCATAAGTTTGTTTGCCTTTCTAAAAGCCAGAGTTATTTATTTTCCCTCTGCTCTTTCTGAGAACCAATCTTTCATAGTCTCTCATGGCTTTTATGGCTTCTCTGCAAACATGTCTGAGGCTGGCTTCGCCGATGGCCATTCAACGCTTCAGGTCTCCCAGCATCGCTTGTGGAGAAGTTCTTCAGAGCGCTAAACTCAGTGCTCTCCCCGGAGCTTTCCCCCTTCACTCCCTGACCCCGTCTGGACTGGGATGCCTGGATAAAGTTCAGAAAATGGCTACCTTGAAGGGATAGTGCTTCGTTAATAGAGAACTCCCAGTCTGAAAGTCAGAGTTCTCCTTGGACAAACTGATGAGCCAACATGCTTTATGGCTGGGGGCCCATCATCCTCCCTCGCAAGACCCTGTCTCCTTTGGCACTAACTTCCCATGCTCCTGACACCTCTCTGGAATTCGGACACTTGTCTTCCTCTTAGATTCTCTACGCAGATTGGCCTCATCACTTTCTACCTTCCAGACCTTTCCCGACGTCCACTCTTCCACCAAATCACTCAATGTCCTATCTCCTCATTCCCTGCGACTGCCTATTAATCTAATGGCCAAGTGGCACCGCTGGGAAGAAAGTCACCCCAGCTGGTGGACGGCAGGAGAAGCGCTTCTGCTCCTAGCAGAGGCCTTCAGCATGAGCGTCTCCCTGGGCCTCCTCCCCTTTCTTTGTAGCAGCCCTTGTATTGCCGTGGCAGAACCGTGTCTCCACCATAACATGCTGCCTTATGGGACTGTCGGTCAGGTTGTGCAAATGAGGAGTGGACACAGGACCCCAGCCAGGCCAGTCAGGCTCTCCTCGAGATAATCAGTGGCCAGAACTGACTGACGTAAAACTGGGGCTCTGGAAGCGCTGTGCGCTAATCCTGGATACCTAGCGCGTCACACCTGGCCTGGGTCCTTCTGGTTCTTTCTCAGGCCTGAGCAACCATCCAGTGAGGGGCCTCCCCATCCTACTGTCCCTTACATTAGTCAGCAGGGCAAAAAACACGCATTCCATTTCTTAACCTGAAAGAATGGTCGACTGTGGACACCTTCAGAAAAGGGAGGCTTGGAAGAGACTATTTTAGCAAAGTGGTGTTTGGGGAGGTTTGAGTGTGCTCCTCGAGAAAATAGGGAACGCCAGTCGATGCTTCTGGCATATCACGGGGTCGCCCCGTAGTTCTACCAATGCTCCCCACTGAGGGGCCCTCAGAGGGCCGAGACCTCTGCATGAGTATCCCGCTCATGTCACGGTCGGCTGGGATGACTCTGCCAAGTGGCCTGGCCGTGCCCTCCCCCTGGCGCCCTCTGCGAGGTGACACTGCAGGGCAGAGCTGGCTGCCATGGCCACAGGGTGCCTTGCCCTGACTGTGCACAGTGGAGAGCAAACTGGAGGGCCCAGGAGAAAGCTTCCTCCTTCTCTCCTCAGAGGAAGGCTCTGGCTCCTGGCTACCGCGCTCCTACACAAAAGGGGAGGGATTAAATCAGCTGTGGTCAGAGGCAAAAGTGCCATGAAGCTAATAAGGCTCAAGCTTCAAAGTCCATACTTGCAGCAGCCCCTTCCAGTCTCGTAGTGTATAAAGATTCACTTCCATACCGAATTTTATATTGTTATTTCATATATTTTTCATAAAGCAAGCCCTCAAAATTGTGTAAGCTTGGACCCACAAAACTGGGATCTCTCCCTGAATGCAATACAAATAGAGCAAAGAGAGATAAAATCAGGGAGCTCAGACAGGGGCGTTCTCTAAACAAAATTAAAAACTAAAAATGATTTTTATTTTCGAAATAGAATAAATATAACCTGGGTGTGTCAGGACCCTCCTTAGTTCTGCCTCGCAGGGAATGTCCCTCACTACCTAATGGGGGCCCAGGGTGAACACAGAAATACGCCTCATGGTCCCTCGGGCTTGGGGAATTGTCTCCTGGTCTGTAATGGGCTCCTTCTAGCAGCCCAAAGGGGAAGGGCCGGGCACTGCTGCAAGGTGATCAGGAAACAGGTGCTTCCTCTTTGGAAAAAACACCACCCTCATCTTCTCCAGAAGGAGCCCACTCTGAACTCAGCAGGGCGTTTCACTGAGGAGTCTAGAAGGTATCCTAAAGCAGACATAGTAGATGAGCCGGAAGATAGTGCTTTATTTAACTAACATTGTTCCTTGCCCCATGCAAGGCTGGGGGTGGGAGAACAAAGCCTTAGAGTTTGGGCCTTCTGGGGATGTCCCACATGCAAAGTCCTTTGTTCTTGCCCAGAGCAGCTGCTAGGTTATGCTGTGAGAATTAGAAAGATGAAGAAAGCTCCCCCACTCTAGATGTTGCTTACATGCCTGACACCTTGTAAGTGGAGCTAGGGCTGGATTCTAGCCCTGGGTTCTAGTCCTTGCTCACCTCCAGCTCCTCCCTAATGCACAGTGCATTGACCGCCCAGCCTGACATGGGGGCCGTAACTCTACCTCCAGCTCATCTCCAGGACTCTGCTCCACCCCGTCTCCTGCAGCCCCTGTCTAGACTCCGATTATTCCAGCTTCTTGTCCCCATCCGTCTGGATACAACCCTTCCCACGGGAGATAAACCAGCAGGGCTGGTGAATGAAGTCTCCTTGTCCTCTGCTTTCTTTTGCTGGCTACGAAGTGGAGAGAGGTGGGCCCTGTCCCCTGCATGGTGAGGATCCACTGTAGTTTCTCCACCCCCATGGCTCAGGCTGCCTCACGATTACCCAAGAGCAAACGACCTCATCCAATAAGAACTCGTGTTCTTCTGAAATCATTACAATCTGATTGCTCACAAAGTGTGCTTGTTTTTTCTATTAACAATAGCTTGGCCCTACTCTTAGAGAAACAATAATCCTAGCACTCTTATCTCAAAGGAAATAGTACCATCTCCAAACAGTTTCGTTCTGATATGAAATCCCCTGCAGCTGAATAAAGATGGAGGAGAAGTTTCGGTACATGACACCACAAAATGTTTTCAGGGCTTATCAGAGGAATAAAGCTCGCCAGCCCCTTCTGTGCACAGTGATTCGCTTTGTTCTACTGCTTCCCTGAAACAGTGACTTCCTCTGCTATTTAATATATGCAGCATTCATCACGGAGTGTGAAAGCTATAAAGCAGTTATCCTTTAGCTATTGCAACAATAATGCTACATAAACCCAGAGACATACAGCAAGCGTTTATTTCTCCCTTATGCATCTGCAGGTCATCTGGGGTTCGGCTGATCCAGGCTGGGCTCGGTGGACTTGGCGCCACACTGCAGGCTGGGTCCAGGTCTCCTCCACACCCCTCCCCTCCTCTGTTTCCCAGCAGCTTCCTCAGGCCTGTTGTTCCCACGGTAAAAGTGCGAGTGCGAGAGAATCTCAACCATCATTTTAGACATATTTCCAGCCTCCGCTTGTGTCCTATCTGCTACTATCCCAATGGCCAGAGCAAGTCATGTGGCCAGGCCCAAAGCAAATCAAGTCACCAAACCCAATATCAGAAAAATATATTCCGCCTCCAGTGGAAGGAACTTTAAAGTTACGTGGCCAATGGTGCACAAAGGGGCGAAGAACTGAGAATAATAAAACCACCTGCAATACGGAGGGAGGAGAAAGAGAAAGGTGGCAAAAGAAATAGTATTTTTAGGTACACGCTTTGTACCTGTTACTCTCCTATGTGCTTCAGGCTCAAAATTCTATTTCATCCTCCAAAAGCCCTGTATTGCAGAGGGGAGACAGACATCCAAATGGGAGCAAGAGTAAGCAACCGAGCCAGGATTTGTACAGGGGTCTTGCAGAATCCAGACCACGCCACTGTATTTAGAGCCTAAGACAGCAAACTCGAGCTGTTTCTGGCTCTTTCAGAGCCACAGGTGGATATTGAGCCAGGAAAGAGGTAAATAAACTGTGATAATTTCAAACGCAGGCTCCTTGCAATGGGCCTGAAGCAGGCACAGTACACTCGAAGTGATAATCGGAGCCCAGTGACCCGCGCTCTTCACCATCACACTGTGGATTCACTGCCCACTTGTTCCCAGAGCTCTTTCAGGCATTTGAACCAGTCTTGGACTGGATGATTCATTCTGTTCTGTCCCAACATCTGCTATAATAGGATCGGGAGCCATTTTCACGGCCTATATAACAAGTTCAGGTTTTTACGTTTTTTAATTGCTTTCCCGCATTTGACTTATTTTGTGTTAGTTAATGCAGAATGCACGTAGAGGGGAAAGAAGATAAAGTTGTCAGACAATTTCCCAGGTGTGGTTGTGACTCTCTTAGCATCAAGTTTTAGACTAGGATGCTCTGAGGAAGAACAGAACAGGACACAGACTTGCATGGATCAGGTATTAAGTTAGCTGATGCTGAATAAATATTAGTCGAAAGAATGAATTCATCAACAAGGATTTCCCACCCGAGCTGAGCAGCTGTGCTGTGCTTTGTGCCATGGGTGCTTGGGTCTGGAAGGATGATTAGGATTCTTCTAAACCACTAATACTTCTCCATTCAGAGAAAAACACAGCCTCTGAGGTTTATTCCAACCTGCTCTCTCTCCCTTCTCCTTTTGGGCATCTAGTGGCCTTCCGATGACTCCCCCGTATTCACCGATGATTTGGGCTCCGGTATTACAACATTTTCCTGTTCCACTGGTCCCACCCCCTTCCTGGGGAACTTGGACACCTCCGTGAATGGTCCTGTAATACCAGAGCCTTGCAGCTCCCAACCCCTCAGCACCAGCTGCCTTGGTCTTCACCACACTCACCCACCCTGCGACCCAGTCTCTTGCCCTCGGATATCACCCTGGGCCGTATTTACAAACAGCAGGTCAGAGCCATTGGTGAGTCGTGCTGCTAAAATCTAGTCAGTTGCAGCATTTTTACAAAATAAAATAGAAAAGTAAAGAAGATATCCAAAGCATTACATATAATAAGGGTTTACTTTTCTTTTCTTCATGAAACTTTTGTTTAAATTATATATATATTGATGAGTGTACAGGGCTAGGATGTCAGATTTTTTTTCTCCTGAGAGTTAAGGTCAAAAAAGTTTGAAAAATACTTTCCTCGACTTTTTCATTTGCAGGACATTTCCATTTTTCAAATGGCATTCTCCCATAGCTACCTATTCTTACATCTGCTCACTCTACTCTTCAGACACCCACCGTTGCAGCCTCGCACCCATGCCGGCCCATTAGCACAGCAGGGAAAACGCTTAAGAACATGGATATTGGTGCATTATAAATCTCCTACTTCATCACAGTTCCCTCTGACACACGCATACGTGCTCACACAATACTGTATGGCACACACACAAATTATCCAGTGTGGATGGTGTGTGTGAACACAGGCACAAGAAGGAAAATACTCACACCTGAATGCATATTGAGACAGAAGGTGAGTTGCACAGCTGAGTTGACATGGGACAAAACAGAGGCATCCTACAATGACCAGGAACTCAGACAAGGAAGTTTTTGAAATCTTGGGCGAAGGGGAATGAACTTGGAAATGTGAATTAATCTCATGAAATTAACTCAAGATGCAGAAAGATTTCAGCTGTCATGTGGATTATAAAATCACAACCCAAAAAAGAAATTCCAGTATTAAAAACTCAAGCCATAATCTAAACTTTGATTCAATGCAGAGTGTCAGGTTCAAAATTTCCCTTCGGATATTTAGATATAGCAGGGCTTTTCATTCTTAGCACTATTAATATTTTGGATTGGATAATTCCTTATTTTGGGGCTGTCCTGTGCATTGAAGGATGTTTAGCAGCATCGCTGACCTCTACCAACTAGATGCCAGTAGTACTTTCCCCTCTGCCTCGTGACAACCGACAAATGTCTCCAGACATTGCCAAACGACCCCTGGAGGGAATTCACCCCGATTTAGCAAGGACACCAGAAGGAATGTGCTGAAGTGCTGCATTGTTGCTAAGTTCCTCTGCAGCCACAGCCTTCTTTGGCCCACAGAGCAGCCCTGCGAGGTGAGACAGGCCCTGTTGGAGCTGTGGGTTTCCAGGGCATCTCAGTGCGCAGGAGCTTAGACTCAGCTTTTCAACTCTGAATTGGAAAGTCTGTGACTTGACGTTGTTGAATCCATCACAAAATAACCCACCTCCTACCCCATCCTCAGGGCTCTGGTAGCGCCAAGTGAGGAATCAAAATACGAGATGCTGAAAATGCTTTAGGTAAGCCAAGTTTGTCAATTTTCGATTTGTGCTGAATCATGGGAACATAGACTATTAACATTATTTGTCTCCTCACGTACAGGAGGCTAAGGCCCAGAGAAAGAAATAGCATCACCCATGTCATACAGGTATCCATGGTGCCTTGTGTCCTGGGCCCCGGCCCCCCTGATGCTGAGATGGTGCTCAAGGAATGAGAACCGCAGCCAATTGCAGTGCTAGTCTATCCACATCCCAATTCCAAATTCCTGGGAGCAAGTCACTGTCAGGCTCTCGGGACAATAGCATTGCAAAGCTCCAGGGGGCACCATTCACATAGAACATGGAAATCCCACCATGCCTAGTTCCAGAGAATGAACAGGGCTTCAGGGACCACCCTGGGGGTAAGTAGCAAATCTCAGAGAAGGTGGGAATGAACTGGGTGAGCATCTCAAAAGGGTGAAGTGATCACAGGCACATCACTAAATTTCTTGGAGTTTCAGTTTTCTAAGCTCAATTTGCCAGTTTTAAAATACGGGCCCCAAATTCTCTGACACACCTCCCATTATGAAGTATAGGTCTTTGTGCCTTCTCCTTGAATCTGGGCTTTGGGACAGCATGAGCAGTGGATAATGACACAAATGCTGCTATGCTGGTGTCCAGACCTGGATCTTTAAAAACTGTGAATTTTTACTTTATGTCTCTTGAAATGCTCACTCTTAGGACCCCGTCACCATGCTGTGAGGAAACCCAAGTGGCCCCTGGAGAAGCCCAGTTGGGCGGCCAGCACCAATTTGCCAGCCAGGTGAGCGAACCATCCTGGAAGTTCATCTTCCAGCCCCCAGTCCAATCTCAGCTTATTCCTCGTGAAGCACAAATGAGCTTGTCATGGAGCACTTCCCAAATTGCAGACCCATGAGGCCAATAAATGATTGTCAGTGTTTTCGGGTGCTGAGTTTTGGGACGGGGTGTCATGCAAGAACAACCAGGGAAGCTCATACTCTCAGCCTTCCTCATGGAAGCATTATGGCAATCCAGCAAGACAGAGGGCATGAGAAGTGAAAGTTCTCAGTAAACCAGAGACAGTCCAATCAGCTTTATTTTGTATTATTCCAAGGTAAACAGGCAGCAAAGCCACGGTTCTCGGAGCCAAGTCAGCAGCTGGCCTGCGTTCAGGGAAGAGGAGGTGGTTGCTGAAGGCAGAGCCCAGAGGAGCCAGGTTGGAGGAGAGGAGAAAAACGGAGGAACCTGGGACAGAGTGCCACAGTCTGTCAGCCTCAGGGCTACAGGTGACCCTGTGAGGTTGTCTGAGACCCTTCCTCCAGACCGATACGTGAAGAATATCGATTGTATTTTAAAGGTTCTATGAAACAAATGCCAGTGTCTAGCATTAAATTTGAATTATTCTACATTCTCTGTCAGGAAATTCTAAACCAAGTCCCTCTGGTTTCCTATTTGGCCTGTGTCTTTGGGTTATGTTGTCAGATATATTAGGGGACAAAAGTAGAAAGTCTACAGGAGAAGCAATTTAGGAAAGTTGGCTAGAAATGAGGAGCCAGACAAAGTGATGGCCTGCGGAATGGGACAAGGGCCAGGGTGGGGGCTGGGGGACCCCGCCAGGTACCTGCTTGTGCCAGCGCATCCTTGGCTGAGGTGCATCTGGCCCAGGAGTGTTTCCAAAAGTCTCAACCACTGCAAAGGGCTGTTACTTTGTTGTCTTTTAAAAAATATTTTCCTTATACTTTAATGTATATTTTATAACCCTAATAGAAATCTAGTAGACCCAGTCCCAATTTGGTGATGGAAATCCATAAATTACTTTGCACATCAAGATGCATACACCACCAAAGGGATCTTTCTGAATCAAGTTCAATGCCTGGTCCTTGCCCTCCAGGGGTTTCCTCCTCTGCCAAGCAGAGCTAGCTCTGAACTTTGTGGAAATGGCCTTTGACCTTTCTGCTACACTGGATCTGCCAAAAAGCTGAAAGGAGGTGGACTGGTGCTGAATATATCTTGGAAACTAAAGACAAGGTAGGTGTCGGGGCTACTGCCACTCTGTCAATACCATATAAAATCAAGACAGAAACCAACTCACAGAAAAATGGAGAGAAAATGAGACCCGAGGACATTGTCTGAGCCCCAGATCCAGGCGTGCTGAAAGACAGTCCTACTCCTGTTCATTGCAGCTTACATAAATCAATACATTCTGTTTTATCTGGACACTTTAAGCCGGCTCTTTTGTCACTTGCAACCAAGAGTCCCAAATGGCCATACTAGACAAAGAAAATGTCCTGAGGTGACTGAAACAGGAAAACATATGGTAAGTGGTCCTACTCGTTGCATAAATATTGTAACGTAAAGACCCCCATCCGAGTGGGAGCTCTTGTTTTCTCTCCCAGCCACCTAGCGGCCTTCTTTGAGACAAAAAAGGACACTGGTAGACAACTCCTGACCATTCACATCAGCTTCCCTCTCATTGCTGAGCCTCAAGGCATCAACTCAGTTCCTCTTCTCTCTCTCCTCCGCCTCCCTCTCTCCCTCTCTGTGTCTCTCCCCCCTTAGTTTAGACCACACTAGTGCATGCTTGTGAAAGAGCCTCAGGGTGTCAAGGCCAATAAGTCAAAAGAAACAAGGAATTAAAGTTTCAGACAATGTATAGCTACTTTAGAGCCAACCCATAAAAACTCAGCTTCAAACAGCACAAACTATCTCCAGGTGGATGCACTTTACCCCTAAGAACAAAGCCCACGAGGAGCAGTAGAAGACTCTCTACTCAGAAGCTATTTGAGTATAGCCATCACTCCCCATGTTTTCTGGAACTGTCTCATTTTCAAATATTCTGTCCTGTGACCAAACCATGTAGCCTGATTTGGGATTCTGAAAATATGGCTGCTGTACATAAAGCAGCAACCACACTGGCTTTTATTTTCAGCTCCCAGGTGTAAGGCAGGTCCTGTCTGTGTGGTCCTTTCCCAACACCGGGAGGAGGGTGTCAGAAGGGGGGCAGTTCTTAGAGCCCCTGAACACGGGGTGGGGGGGACCTCATGAAGTAGAACTTCAGGCATTGATTACCAAAGTGGCACATTTTGGATGATTTTTGAGTGCTACACAAACATTTTTTATTTCAATTATCTTGTCCTAATTTAAGGATGTTTTAGAAAAAGATATAATTAGTAAGTAATTTCATGGATAGTATTGCCTGAGATGAGACCAAAATACTTTAAAAGCGAGACTATCTAAATTAAAATATTAAATAGATAATAGCTCAGTTATCTGTTGTGATGACAAAAGTCATAAAGATGGTGGAGAAAAAAAGGAAACTTGGTAAACTCTGCCGCTGGTTATCACTGCAATGTCTTCAAAGACATCTGCTTTCCTTCACCTCTCACCCACCTGCTGGCCGAGCCCAGAAACATCACAGTTGGCTTTGTATTAATAAAAATAGTGATGAGGCCGTTGGGCTTACAATAACTTCCCAAACCATGTTAAGAAGAGCAATTAGTCATCTTGTAAATGTGCCACAGTGGTGATATAAGTTTTATGTGGTTCTAACACACACTTTGCATGTAGACTTCACAGTAGAGCATGTCATAAAAGGTCAATCTGTTCACAACTTCATCTTAACCGTGGTCTGACACCTTTTAAACTTCTACTAAAGGGAATAGCAGTACTAGGTGCCACGGTGGGGAGGGGTTGGGGTGGGGCCCGGTGGAGGAGGGAAAGCCCTCTGTCCATGCTCAGGATGTCCCCACCCGGAGAGGGGAAGACATCAGAGCCAGACAACGCATTTCATCCACAGTTCTCTAGCCCTGGTTCGGGCACCTTTCAGTTACTCTTGCACGGGAACACTCTACAGACCATATTTCTACATCTGTCTCAAGCCAGGCAAAAGGGACTCTCAGACCACACAAGTAAATTTTAGAAAAATAACAGACTTGGAGTCTTAGAACTAGTTATAACCCTGAAGGATATACCAGAAGTACAGCCACAAACCGGAACTTTAAAGTCAGAAAACCTGGATTCAAATCCTCACTGTCTCACGCCTTGGCTACAAGATGTTCATTTACTTATTTCTTGTATTTTTAGCCTAAGTTTCCTCGTTTTTAAAAGTAGATTGCCACGTCAATCTGCCAGAGTTCTTGTGACGATTCAGACAGATTATTTGAGCATTTGGCTCGCACTTGACAAATACTGACTGTTCATTCCCTGGTTTCCTCTCCTTCCTCCTTCGCGTGCACAAGCCAGCAGAAGGAGGCTGCCAGGAAGGGGCCGGGGTGGGGGCGGAGGGAGGGCGGAGGCTTAGCTGTGGTTTCGAAGGCAGAAAGCTGCAGCTATACTCTTCACCTCTGCCCCTCCAGGCCTTGGAGACAGGAACACTTTGCCGCACTCTCGGGAAAACCAGCCGTGAGGAGTAGACCTCACAGATGGAGACAGGGTCAGACAAGGGCAGAGAAAGTTGGGCTGAGACAGGCTTCCTTGCCAGCAGATAGATTTTGAATTTTCCCTCCTATGGATGCTTTCTGCAACTCACAGGCCTGCTTGGCAACCAGACTGCAAGTGATGGGCTTTGGCAGGTCGTGTGGCTTGGACGCCATCCCAGACTCCATGCAGTTTAGATGGTCGGCTACAGCCACGGTGCGGGGCATCAGAGTGGAGAAAGGAAACACTTCTATGCTCTGTCTCTTTATTACTATTAGAAAATGACTATGTGCTTACACTAAGAAAGGGCAGAAAACTGAGACTTTAACAGCAATCCTGCCTCCGGGAGATAACCGCCTTAAATGAGTCTTATCTGTAAGCATCTCCATTCTCCCTTGTTAAAAATGGAATATCTCTGCCACTCGTTCCTTATTAAACAACTTTCTTTTGATAGAACAAGACACTTGGCAAGCAGTTTATATAAGAAACATTCCAAGATGACCCAAGGTTCTTCATGAGCCCCAGTTATGGAAGGAAATGTGGAGGCTGTCTGGAGAGGCAGCTGGGCACATCCCCACATTGCACACCCAGGTGTGCCCTGCAGGGACTGCTGCTGGGGACCGGCGCCGCACGCTATTGGGAGCCACGTCAGCTGGCCCTTCTTTGGGCTCAGAAACTCAGCAGAGAGGAGAAATGGGATTTGCTGCCTCCAGATCTCTGCAACCATAGGACAGGTAGAGAAAGACAGGTACAGAGATGTACTAAATGGACTGTTCTCCGCCTCACATTTCTAGACTCTGGGCATCGTCCCCAACTGCAAGGCTGCTCAAGGGCAATCCATTCTGCTCACCTCTGCATTTTGAAAGGAGATGGGGGAGGGTATAATTACTCCATATTACTATGAATTAAAATGATATTCAATTAGTACAGTGTGCATTTAAATGACTTATTTATGATGCATAATTGATAAAGTTTTGTGTACACATCTTTGCTGAGTCACTTTTTAAAAGTTTCAGGGCCTTAGATGACAACTAACCTTTCTCTTGGCGCTTGGTTTCCTTGCCACCTGCTCTTTTGGGCCTATTCCACCAAAAAGGTGGTAGTTCTTGCAACTCCCAGGTTTCTGACTTTCAAAGCAAAAACGGCTGCATCTCAGTTGCTGAAGCCAGGGGAGTCCTTGCATTCTGGCTGCCAACTCGGAAGGGAAGGACAGAGTAAACAGCAGGTGTGGACACAGGAGGCCGTACTCCAGGAGCTAACGGAGCAGAAAGGAGCTGCTAGCTGAAGTTGCACCATGCCAAGGGTGATGGAAACATTCCCCACCACGGTCTGTGCCTCCAGCCACATTTTCAGGGAGGGCTGAACACCAGGGTGGTAAGTTCACCTGTCTTCCTGTCTTGGAAGCTAATGGGCTGCCTTCATTAATCACAAGTTTGCGGCCCAGGCAGCTGAGCAGGCACAAAAATTGGACCCAGGGCAAGTTCATCTTTGGGGCTGTATTCATCTGCAAGGGCTGCCAGAGCAAAGAACCACGGACAGGCTGGCTCACACAACAGAAAACTTCTCTCCCGATTCTGGAGGCCAGACGTCTGAGATCAAGGCTTTAGCTGGGTCGGTTTCTTCTAAGGTCTCCTCCTTGGCTTGCAGTTGGCCATCTTCTCCCTGAGCTTGTACATATATGGCCTTCCCCTGTGTGTATCCGTGTCCTAGTCTCCCTTTCTTATAGGGACACCAGTCTCATTAGATCAGGGGCTACCCTATGACCTCATTTTAACTTAATGACCTCTGTAAGGGCCCTGTCTCCAAATACAGTCACGTTCTGAAATACTGGGGCTTAGGACTTCAACACACGAATTTTAGAAAGATACAATTCAGCCCATAACAAGGGCCCTCTCAGCAGCAGGGTGATGTCCTCTCATTCTGTAAATGTCCCACCTGGGCCTCTTTGTCCAGAATCCAAAGGGCAATGGGATGCAAATGGCAGAGAGCTGAGCGGAGGTCAGATTCAGCTATACGGTCATCCAGGAGTAGCTGTTTCCTCCCCCTAATCCCCACCCCAGCGCATTTTTCGCTATCAGACCTTGAAAATGATCTCATTTCATTGAGTTTAACTTAGCAAGTATTGTTTAAGCACCAGCTATATTGGGCAAAGCAATCATGGGCTGGTCCCTGTCATAGCGGCTGAGGTCGGCTGTTCGTTGATCAGAGGTGACTACTCTGAGTCTCATGGCTGATCTTCCCACATGCAAGCACAGCCAACGGCTCAGAGATTTTCACCTGACCAGGGACAGACAATTAATTTTTTAATTATGGAAAAGTTCTTCGTAACCGCAAGTGATATTAGCTACGTCAATCTGATTCCCCCACCCCTGATATAAACAGGAAATGAGAGAGGCTGGTAGGAGAGAGAGAAGACTCAGGAATAGGAGTTGCTGAGCCACACTGGAGTGCAGATACTTTCTGACCCCACTGCCCAATGCCTCTGAGTCACCGTGGACCCAGGAATACCTTCAGAATCCAGTCGCCCTGAGCTGCACCTACCCTGGGGTTTGAGATCTGATGTTTCCCAACGTCTGCAATAATATTGTTTCAACATGTGATCAATATAAAAATGTTCAATGAGATATTTAGAAGCCTTCAACATCTGGTGTGTATCCCTTCCAGACATCTCAGTTTGGATTAGCCACACGTCAAGTACTCAACAGCCCAGTGGCTATCACATTGGACTGTGCAACTCTAGGGACTCTCCCAAGGGGAGCCTTCAGTCCCACCAAGTACACAGTTAAAGGCATTGACTAGATCACTCAGGTCCTAAGCTCATCTTTTTCTTTATTGTCTAGAGTGATTTTGTTTCTTTAGAATCCTAACTTCAATTATCCTGGAGCACAAGGATGTATTTACCTGGGAGTTTATAAAGCAAACGCCACTTTTAGATTTGGCAATAAAGGGAAGGATGGAATGATTTCTCATCTTAAGAAAGTATGCGGAGTGATTCAGCATCATGTGAACCTGCCCAGCTTGTGCCATGGAGGGAGGACAACCCCGAAAGCTCACAATAGTGTCCAGCCCTGTGCAGAGCAACAACTGTTATCAAGTTTCCCTGTCAAGACCTCTGTTGCAGGGTGGGCTTCATCACCCACCTTACAGATGAGGAAACCGAGACTGGGAGGTGAGGTGACTTGCTGGAGGCCACTCACTCAGTAGGTGGTAGAACCAAGATTCAAATTGGGGTCCCTCTAATTCCAAAACTGGTGCTTTTCATGACACCCCAAGGTTCCAGGGACTTTGGCTTTAAAAAAAAACTGCTCTGGAAAATAAAATCTAAGGTAACGTGAGAAGTGCTGTTGTTATTAATGTTTTAGTAGATTATTCAGATCCCAGTCTCAAGTGCTTTGCACATGAAAGACTCCCTGCGCTAAGCCCTGGGAGAAACTCTGCTTCCTTCAGAATCCTGCTCTGCTGAGAAGCTGGTGGGCAAGTTAGTCTAGACCTGGCTGTCTCCTGGGTGTCGAATAGGAAGTAAAAGCCCGTCCTCCTTGAAGTGTGGAGTAACATGCATAAGACAATATCAGTTACGCAAGTAGAACATCTTGGAGTGATGGCGCTCTGTGAAGCTATACTCATAAACTCTCTGTCTGACCTTAGTATGCCGCGCTGCCAGTGCGATGATCATCCTCTCCCTCCAACCTCTGCAATTGCTCCTGTCTCAGACCCAGCCCAGGCCTCCTGATCTCCAGCATGTACTGAAAGACTCACCTGTGTGGGTCTGAGTTTAATTACACTCGTCAGGCAAGGGATTTGGAGAGCTTTAATTTAAGGCTGGTGTTGAATGCTTTTAAATTATTTTAAATTTTCTGAGGCACCCAGGTGCAACACACATCTTTTATAAATTACAGAACAAACGCTGTGGAGGTTGGGTGCGCAGAAGGGCCAAGGATTGGAACAGATCCCCAAAGGATGAAATATATTTCTGGCAACAAGGAAGAGCTCCGCGCACACCTATCATCATTGTTAATGGGACTGGAGTGGTTGGCTTGCTCTGGAGGCGCAGCACAATGCAAATTTGGCTCTTGGAATTCAGTTCTCAGCACTCCCTGCCTGCTCAGTAGCACCGAGCCCCAGTGAAATGTGTGTCGGGTTCTTCAAAACAATTATTGCTGCTGGAGGAAAAATGATCAGCGAAGTACTCTGAAGTTAACACCTCCTCAGAGCTGGAAATGGAAATGGAAATGAATTCTGGAAATGTTTGCATTCTGTTTAATACGAATCCGCAGACATCTCGGCTGCTGTGTGCAAAATGAGAGATGAGGTTTTAGCAGATGATAATGAGCTTGGGAAGGAGATTGCAAGGTGTAGAGGCCAGAGCAATGGACTGGTGGTCACACTCCGAGGTCTTGCCATGGTTCTGCTGTGTGCCTTGGATAAGCTACTTAACCTCTCTGGGCCTCCTTTTGTAAGCCTGACTCACAAAGGTGTTTGGATCAATAATTTATATTAGAATCTAAATAACCATGCAAGATACTGGTAAGAGTGGCTAAAAGTCCCATCAGATGTGATTGAAATCTTCCAAATGAGCAAGGAGTTTCAAGGCATGTGAGTGAGCATTCCTGTGGAAATGTAAGTGCTTTCTATTCCCAGAACCACAGTGGCCCAGATCCTACTGGTTCCTGAACGGAGGTAACTGGGGGAAAGGCCCAAGGATGGGATGGGAGATGCCGCCACCAAGAACATCCTGCTTATTGTGGAAGTAGAACCAGAAAATTCTGGCATGGACCACAGGGCACAGACTAGGATGTTAAATGGGACCGATTAAGTCATTAGGCAGCAAGAAAGCCCCAATCCACAGTGAAGTGCTAGGCCACTTATGCCGGCCATTGTGAAGGTTTGTCCCCTGGCATAGTCTTCCTGGAGAATATAAAAGGATTGGGGTTAAGGAGCTGCCCAACTGTCTTTGCAGAGCAATAAGAGTGTGCTCTGAGTTCTGCACATGCCCTCTCCCTGCATTGGGGTTGGGAAAGAGGACTGATTTCCCTCCTTTTAATCCAGCTGAGATGGGCTTCAAAAGAATCACTTGGAGAGTTTGACCTGTGGCCCCCAGAGTATGTGGGGTCAGACTGATGCCTGAAGAAGGCCACGGGATAGAGGCTTGATGAGGCAGCCTGGGGGGCAGGATGGAGAGAGTGGATCAAGTGCAAATTATACTTCTCTTATTCGATGGTAGATTCCAAGGATTAGATATGGGCCCCCAGGAAGGGAGCTGGCTTAGTGAAATCTTAAACTCGACCCACATGGACACCTGGAGGGTGATGGGACCCAGAAGGACCAAGAGGACTGCTGACTGCGCAGGGGCTGGAGGGGCAAAGGTGATGTCCATTGCAGTGAAAATGTCTCAAGAAGAGCATGTCCCCCACAGAGACCAACCGAAAGGTCTCCCTTGGAAATCCGCCCAACCAAGAGTTAGCAATGTGGGTTACAGCTACGGCAGTGAAAGACGGCAACATTGCCCACTCCTTACCTCTCCGGCCTCCACCGCTCCAAAGCCCTGCAGGAGCAAGAAGCAGCCTGGTGAAGGGGGCGGGGATGGGGGGGGGGAAGGACGAGGCAGGGGGATGACAGGAAAGAGCCGGTCATTCTCCCTCCCTTACTGTTCAGGCCCAAGCTGGGAGGAGGGAGAAGATTTAACTTTTGAATTAAGTTAGAAGTTTTAACTATTAGGACAGGCTGAATATTTTAATTATTGGAATGAAGCTATTCACACAATTTAAAGTGACCAGAGCATTTTTTGTTATCTAAGAATGACAGGAAAAGCCTTGGGACTTGCCTGATCATTCATCCCATGGATGGGGAAAATGGTCCACAGTGAGAAAGAATGAAATTGTTTCCTGCCCGTACATACCAATTTCGGGTCAATCAATTGCCCGCTATATGCTCTCCAGGGACTACAGGTGTATTAGTAGTGATTAAGGTACCACCCTCTGGTGCAGGTCTGACTTGGTGAAAGCAGTTAGTCAATTCACTAACCCAACTGGTCATAGGAGATGGCCCATGATGACGATGAAGCCACTGCTCCCTGGACACAGAGCCGAGAAAGGTTTGGAGACATGTTGTTTCTTTCCAGTTCTTGAATGTTTAGTTGGTGTTCCAGAGCAAATACATTTCCAAAAGTGCTTCATTGCCTCCAGAATGTATATTTGAGTCATAAATACTCTTCGATAAAAGAATATCATTTCAATTATATACTAAAGCTCATAGAGGTTAAGGAATTTGCTAAAGTCACTGTCCTTTTGATTGCAAATGACAATAATAAGCCAGAAATGGAAAGAGGAAAGGAAGAAAGGAAGGAAAGAAAGAAGAGAGGGAGAGAGAAAAGAAAAATGCAGAAGAGGGGGAACATTTATTAACTCATGTGTTTGAAAAGTCCAGGTATTACTTGTTGCAGGTATGATTGCATCCAGGTGCTCAATTAATGTCCCAAATGTATCTTTCTTCATTTCTTGGCAACACATTTGCCTTTCTAAGAAGTCATAAAAAATGGCCACCAAACGCTTAGCCTTATAGTCTAGCCACTGGGCAGCCCCAGTGAAAATTAAGAGATTCTTCTCAGTAGTTCCAGTAGAAGTCACAGATTGAATTTCACTGGCCTAGTTTAAATTGCATTATCCAGTGCTGAGCTAATCGCCATGACTGAATGTCCCTAGGGCTGGAGAATCAGCTCCAGGGGAAACATGGTTTGTGAGTGGGAAAGCGCTGTTGCTACTTAAAGACAGGAGGGTGGATCACAGGCAAAACCAACAAATGTCCACTCTGGACATAGGCCCAGTAAGGAAATGGCAAAGCCAGAGTTAGGAATTACATCTTTTAATTCCTAATTCAAAGATCTGTGTAGGTCCAAAGTAATTACATTCATGTATCCCTTTAAAAAATTTTATTAGCCCATATAAATATGGTAAATTTGAGGTTCAAACACTAATTTATCCTGCATTCCTGGGTAAAGAGCCTGCTAAAGATAAACCCATGTAAACAATATCATTTCATATACAAGACAGCAAATGGAACCATCACCCTCATTTTATTAGTATTATTCAAGAGAATCATTTGTGCTGTAATTTACTCTGACACTTGAGAAAGCTCTAATTTGATAAACTCCTGATTCGGGATTACAAAGTAATGTTGCTTTCACATGAGTAAGACGAAAATTAGAGTAAGCTGCCAATAGAGTCAAATGTATTCTTCAGTGCTCTCTGGAGTTCTGTCACCCCATCACAATTAATTCCAAAAGTGAAGAGCTTAATATGGCTTGTGGAAGTGACGAAATCGTTAATTTGTCAGACAAGAGATCAAGAGCATAAATATTAACAGAATGTCTAACGTGAAGTTTGGGAGTTTTCTTTTGTTTATTTACTTGTACATAAGAAAAGAAAACTCTTTTTCCCAGAGATTTAAAAAAACATATATCCCTGCTACACAAAACTTCGAAGCTTCAATGAAACAAGGGTTGGTTCATCCTGGTGGTCGGCCTGCGCTGGGTCTGGTCATGCAATGCCTCACCTGGAGAGCAGAAGCACAGCGGTGGGAGGCAGGTGGGCTCTGATACGAATGGAGTGGGATTTTTATAACCCGCCCAACTCCTGCTTAGTGGGATTAAACTCAGGATCGGAAGTCCACACCCTGCTCTGCCCTGGCCTGAGATGGAGTGAGAGGGAATTGGGAGCTGGAGGGCCCCAAAAAAGACACACTGAAGATGGTTCATGGTGTCTGACTTGTACAGGGCTACTAGTCTAATGACAGGGCTAGGACTAGGCCCAAGTTTATCAATTACTAGTCCTGGATCTAGAGGTCTGGCCTAGGGCCAAGCATTCAATGAGGGCCTCTTTAAAGCTTGATAAACTTCCATCCATCTTTCCACCCATCTGTCTGCCCATTCATCTGTCCATCCATCCATCCATCCAACAAATTTCCCCCTGGTGCCCACGCGTGCCAGACTGTGCGAACAAGACATAAGCTCTGCCATGTTGGAGCACATAGCACGAGGGAGCAGCCACTGAACGAATCATTCCAGGAGTGCCGAGTATTATAGGTGCATCACAAGGGGCCTGACCTAGTCTCTGGGGTCCTGCTTTCAGGAAACATGACTGCCCCAGGTGTGAATCTCTGAGAGTGTCACAGCCAACGTGGGCCAACAGCCGGAAGGATGAGACCGCTCAGGGCGCCCTGCGCAGAAGGAAGGCTTTGTGCTAGCTCAATGTGGAAACTCTGAGTCTGGGCAGTGTGGGCTTTCAGATGGATTTCCTATCATTTATCTTCTTATCAAAAGGTTTAATCACTTTCCTCTCTCCTGACTGTACAGGAATAATGAGCTTATTCTATCCCTACCAATACAATGCACAATAGAAACAGTTCAGAGACTCTTTGGCCTTCTAAAATGAATGTTTTTATTGTGTAAACATCATTGAAACCACAGTTAAAGGAATGTTTAAAGAAGAAAATCAATCTCAGTAATCCCACGCACAGCTACTTAGTCACTGCATACAGCCTGCTGGTCTTTGTGTGAACACCAAAATGAATTCTACGTGAAAATTCGATGTCATCTCATTTCCCCAAGAAGCTGAATATATTCTGACATGTTATGGACCTGTGGTTTTTGGAAAAGACAGCATACTCCCTCATGATTTTCAACTTCTCTGTCCAGAATGAAAAAGTACTTAAAAACGGAAAACTAATTGCTGTGGTTTCTGAAAAGAGTTCAGAGCGACTCAAGTCTTGTTCTGGAAATAGTTAAAAATTACATTAGATTCCTTGAGGGCAAGCTCTATATCATATACTTGATGCTCAATTAGCTCACTCCCCTAAACAAAGCTTCTTTATATGAAGTCAGACATATTAAATAACAAATGCAGCGTGAAACTTGAGACATTCCAGGAGGCATTGGTTGCTAGTACTTGTTCAGCGGGCCCTGTGCAAAACGGTTGAGTCCTCGAAAGTGATTCTGGCTTACGCAGACTCCTTTTTCTGGCCTCTGTCCCAGGTCAAAGTCAGGGCCCTCATCCTCCCTCCACCATCAAAAAGGGAGAGTTCTTTGCAACTCATCAGTTGTCTCGTCCCGTGGAAAGATTTATCATTGATACTGTCACTCAGGCTGTGTTAAACTTTTCATCTAGTTGTACAATGAAGGTGGATTTAGGCACTTGCAAGTAGGTGAAGAGGTATTGGGGGGCAGGTAGATGGGCCCTAAAGGTACCCCGTGGCCTTGCTACTCAAAGTATGGTTCCCGTACCAGTAGCATGGACCATTCCCTGGGAGCTCCCTAGCTGGGCAAAAACCCTGGCCTCACGCAGCAGTAGAAGGGAAGCTTCATTGCAACAAGACCCGCGGGGGTTGCTGATCTGGCTGGTCAGGGACCACACTTTGAGAACCCCTTTTCTGGAGCTATTCAGGGAATGCACACCCTAGGCTAATCCTCCTGTGTGTTTTGTGGTGAGGGCAGAGAGGCAGTTTATTGGTTTTCACTGCCTTGCTGTTGGAGGAGACCGATTGGCGGGGCGACGCTTCCCTTTGCCTCCAGCGGTTTCCCAGCCCCAGCCTCCCCTGCAGCCCGCCTCTGCTCCTCCCCCCCTGCAGGATCTCCTGCTTCAGTTATCAGGCCCATGGGTCCCCCTTTAGTTATCACAGCGTGGCCACATTTCAAAAAACTTCATTGCGCAAATCTGAAGCCATGTCATGTAAAATAGCACTGGTGAAGTCTCATGTTAAACACAACATTGGAATTAATGTCAATCCTCTAAAATTAAAAAAAAAAATCCATCAAGAATTGCATAATTCTAAGACTGGCAGAGGTCTTTGGAAACAGTTTGCACTTTTTCCTTGGGTGAGGCTACAGAAATGCTTGCTGTCCTTTTTCAGAATCTGTAGCCTATGAACCTTTTTATTGTTTACATATATCAAAGAGTTTGTTATTATAGTATCTGGGTGACTATTTTGCTATTATGTTAACCTTTACCAATATAATTTATTATCTTTTAAAAGTCTCTGAGAACAATATCATCTAAAGAAACCCCTGATCGGGGATGCTCTTGCTAAGGCTGATAAAAAGTTCTCCCAAATCAAAATCTTAGCAAGGGCAATGGGATGTGGGAAAATGCCTCGGCAAAGTCCAGCCATACTCTCCAATGTACTGTTAATGTGGGAAAAGGCTCTGCAAAATATTAAAAATAATGCTAAGAAAATAAAAAGCAGCTTTAAAGCAAAAAAAAAACATAGTAATTACAGATTTATGTTTTCCTGGAACACATCCGACTTTACATTTATTGCTATGGAAAAATTTGTCTTGAATTATGCAAGACCTTCAGAAAAGCATCCGTTGCATAAAATGTGAGCACCACATCTATGAGAATATTTTATTCCTCAGGTAGCTGAAGCCAGAAATATATCCTGATGTGTCCAGCGTGATTTCTTCACTTGGTTATGGAAGCCATCCCCCACTGGGCCAGGCCTCGCAAGTCTCCCTTTGTACCCTGAGGCCCCAGACATCATGCTGCATGCAGTGGACACCCAATCACATAATAATTTTGCCATTACAACAGGAGAACTGGCTTTTAATTCACTTTGGTTTTTAATCCAGATTGATAATCTTTTTTTTTTTAAAGAGACAGTCTTGCTCTGTCACCCAGACTGGAGTACAGTGGCATGATTATAACTCACTGCAGCCTGGAACTCCTGAGCTCAAGCAATCCTCCCACCTCATCCTCCCAAGTAGCTGGGACTACAAGCATGTGCCACCACACCCGGCTAATTTTTTTAATTTTTTGTGGAGATGGAGTCTCACTATGTTGCCCAGGCTGGTCTCCAACTTCTGCCCTCAAGTGATCCTCTCGCCTTGGCCTCCCAAAGTACTGGGATTACAGGTGTGAGCCACTGCACCTGGCCTTAATCCAGGCTGGTAATACTTTTTGAGCTCTGGTGTTGAACAGGGCTCTTGTCCACTCTGCTCAATAGGTGTTTTACTTATTGGTGCCTCAGTTTCCCATCTTCACAAAGAGATTTGCCCTCTACCTGACAGTCATTGATGGAGGGAGTTGTATGAAGGATACAGAGACATTTGAATCATGGTGCCCTTCAGAAGTGAAGAGGGGCAGGGGCCTCAGCCGTGTCCACAGCAGGCGGGGGTGGGGAGGGTGCTGGTCCATCCATACCCTCATCTTGTGGCATGGAGGCTGTCACAAGGGTGGGACACAGCCATCACATTCTTTGCCCTTTTGCAAGACCTACGGCAGGACCTCCTTGACAGAGGGAAATGTAGGGCTGTCTCTCGGGAGAGAGGGTGGGGTTAGCTCTGGGGTCTCTGTGAAGTGGCCAGTTGAAGCTGTGAGTGGCTGAGCTCTGAGTACTAAGAGGTAAGGACCAAACTGAGGTGGCCCCATGGGAAGCTCTCCTACGTGAGGCAGGAGAGGAGGAGGAGCTTGCAAAAGAAGAACTGGGGGAGATTATCAGGCAGGCGAGTGACAGGAGCCCGGACAGGACAGGCCTCTTGCCAACCTCTCTGCAAGCTCGGCCTCAGCCCTCACCACACGTGGTGTGTCCCTGAAGCCAAGGAAGAAGCTTTAAGCTGAACTCCATAAAATTGCCATTGTTAGGTAAAAATGCTCGACTATTGGCAATGTCATGTGGTTTAACCTGAAATTACCCAGTGGGAGGGCTTGGAAGAGATGGTGGGACCTCTGCAATTAGTCTGTGGCGGGAGGTGGGCATGGCAAGGGTGGCGCCGAGCGCAGCCGTGCGGCAGGGGGAGCGCTCTGCGTCCCGCCAGGGGAAGGCAGCGTTGAGCGGGGAGTGGGCTTCAGAAATGGGTCCACCTCTCCGGGTGGGGGCAGCGCACGACAGAGGGGATTATTCCCCTGAGCCGCCTCCACACCAGTGGTGCCCCCGTCGTCCTGCCTTGTCCTCTTTTGTTTTCAGGTATATTCTGGGAACAGGGACGATGTCTTAGTCTCCAGTGTACTCCTAGCGCATGGCCTGGGGTGCCAGACCCACAGCAGAGGCTCCAAGGAATGGCCACTAAGTTGAAGCAGAAGCCTGCTTATGACGATGAAAGCACAATAAAAAGGAAAATCTTCTTATTGTGGAACCCAATAATATAACAATTCTTGGAAAAACTAGTACCAAGGAATCTCTGAGAGTAAGGAATAGGATACAGTATTTCTTAAAACTATTTGACCGCAAAATGTGTTGTTTTCATGGAGTATCTCCCAGGACTGGTGTTCCCAGAATGCAGTTTGGTCATTCAGACAGGAGTTGGGCTGAAATATCTATGTACTGTCTGTGAACAAGAAACTAATAGTGTAATCTAGATTTCTATTTTTGATAGAAATATTAAAATAGTTAGGGGGGAAAAACTGTTTCTAGAGACCTGGAAAGTATTTCAGAAGCACCAAGTACATATGAATAATTGAAATAATATTAATAATAAATTAATTATTCATTAAAATAGGTTCCCTAAAGATATGGAGGAGGCAAGACTAGATCAGCCTAGTTGAAGATATATACAGGAAAGTAATATGACTATGTTGCTTCAAATAGATTCAGACTTTTCAATAATTTCAACTACTTCTACCATTTTATTCTATACCTTAATGATTTTAATCTATTCACTTAACTCACTAATTTATTTGAAAATATGTGAAGAATATGGTGCTTGGTATCACAGAGCTACAAAAATGAATGAGGCAGGGAATTTGCCTTCAAGGAGATTTCTGTAAGAAGAGGTGCTAAACCAGGTAGATTAGACTAAATGAATGTTCTTCAAAGTAGAGAGTAATTATGTGATATATGAAAGACAGTTAAGTGCTAAGGGCTTCTGAGAGAGGGAGGTTGCTTCTAGCTGTGGGATGAGAGATGACTTTGGGAAGGGAATTCTATCTGGGGAGGCAGGTGAGGAGGGCTTTGCAGATGGTGTGAGTGGCTAGAGGAAACAGCATCCTTCAGTGGGTGCCACGGATTGTGTTTGGGCCCCTGAACACAATGTCTGCCCAGTCAAGGAGCCAAGCTAAGGTTTGGGACTTGATTCCGTAGGTGACGAGGAGCCACCAAGTGTGCAATCAGAGGACAAACCAGCCCAGGGCAGCAGGTGTGTGGGAGGAAGAACTGACAAGTGCAAACTCAAAGAACAGGAAGTTGTGAGATGCTTTAATGGAGAGTTCTGAGTTAAAAGAAAAAAATGTGTATTTTCGAAATATGAAGTCCCCAGTTCAGCTCTGTATGCCTTGGTATCGGCTTATTCCAACACATGCCTGAGAGTAACCAAGGGGATTCTGGCAATATTCACGAAGTGATTTGCCAAATGAATGAGAGTGGAAAGTGCCCTTTGGGGTCACGCTATTTAAAATAGTGTAGGAACAAAATAAATGAGGCTGGTCCATTTCAGTGTGCGGACACTGGGAAATGTCCTGCCAATATCACATCACCCTCGCATTGGGTCCCATTAATGGTAAGTGGCTCTGAAAAGGCATTGCCTGTGAATGGTACATGAGCAAGACAGAACAAGACCACACGGTGCACGGGCTGTTGCTAGATTATGGCCAGCATGACCACATGACCACACAGCCACGCGTTTCCATTTAATTTTCACGCCAGCCCCATGCATTATATTATTTCCATTTTATGGATAAGGACACTTAGGCTCATAACAGTAAAACAATCTTAAAAGATACAACCTTGCAAGCCACGGACAGGCCTCCGTTTGAATCTAGGCCCTTTTGACCCCAAACCCAGGGCTCTACAAAAGTCACACCTTTGCCTATAATGCACACCAGCTCCCCGTCTTTTCTCTACAAAATGAGAAGTGAGTTTGTGGGAGGGATAGGCAGCTACTAAGCATGCTCACTTTATAGGGCCATTTTGAGGCTCAGGTGCGGAACTTTCAATTCTGAAGTAGGGACTTGATTAACAGGTGTGTTTTGATCAAGGGATGGGGCGCCGCAGGGGCTGTGCGAGGCGGGGGCTCTTCTGAGAAACGGCAGAATTGGCACAGCTGGGCAGACAGGGGAGGGCATGCATTTAAGGGGGTGGTCAAGGGAGGTGGCCCTGAGAGAAGCTGGAAGAATTAAAAACGCACTCCTCAGGCTCTCTCTAAGGCCAGCTCTGGGTCCTAACTAAGTGCGCTTGGAACCCCCTCCCCCTCTGTCTGTCCCTGAGGCTTTGAGATACAACTCCCAGGCCAGGGCTGGGCTGCAGAATCACCTCAGTCACCCACACAGTGTCTTCCCCCGGCTGGCCTGGCCCCAGCCTCTGGCCAGGTGCTGAAGCTGATAGACAGCCCCGGGCCAAGGCCACCACCAGCAACACTGCCAAGGGGTTTGGTCTGGGGCCATGGAGCTTGTCCCGCCACTGGGAGAGAAATATATTCAAAATGTAGCCAGGAAGCCTTCCTTTCTCTTCTAGCAGAGGGGGCTATGGCTCCCCACCGTCTGCGTGATAAATCAGTTCAAAGACACCAGCTTCGAGACCATCAGGGGCTCTTATTATCACAGGCCAAACGCAGAGTCAGTGCTGCAGGATTTATTTTCTAGCTCGTTAATCTTGGTTGATTGGAGCATGTCCGCCCAGCTTTGCTGAGCCCTCTCTAGAGGAGCTGTGCTCAAACCAGGAGCTATGGCGTGGTTCTTAGCCTTTGCCTCTCGTCCCCAGGCCAAGAGTCTAGGGCCAGCAGAGAAAGTACCACTTACCCAGTGAACAACAGACTTTTGGTTTGAATTTCCAGTATAAATAAATATTGGAGGGAGGGAGGGAAGGAGAGAGGGAGGGAGGGGTTCTACCTAAATTCTCCAGAAAACAGCCTCTCCTGCTTGGCCTGGTGAGTGGACAGTTGCTCTTTGGGGTTTTGGGTCAACTAGAAGTTTTTCCTGGGCTCCAGACTCTCAGCAGACCTTTGGAGGGCTGCGAGCCGGTCCATGAACTTCCTAAAGTTGTCTGGGACATGTCTGTATCATGTGTGTACCAATGAGAATTCCCACTGGGACACTATTAGGTCCACAGGTTTCTTATTTCTTGAGGAAACCATGATCCAAAAATAGTTATGAACTTGTGCTCTAGGAAGATAAACCCCCTGTGTTCTTCCTCTCTGACAAGCAGGGCCCTTTGCTCCCAGACTTCATGAGCTGTTTTCACCTGCCTGGAACATGAGCTGCAGGCAGGTTCTGTGGCTCTGGAATTGGTATCTAGCTTTTCGGAAATTGGCAGCACACTCGCCCTGACTCTTGCAAGGACACTGAGCCTCACCCTCCCTGGCCCTTCTTCCTTATAATAAAGCTGGTTTCTAAAAGAGTGGAAACAGACATTCAGATGCCCCCTGGAGTAGGTACCGACCAGATGGCTGCGGGGCCCTTCTGGGGACAGAGCACAATCTTCAAGGAGACTCAGGAGGCTCTTTGCTTTCTGAGGCCTTGTGAATTGGAGGAGCTGCTGACTAGCCCCAGGAAAAGAATGTAACAGCTTGCACAGAGTTGAGTGTGCTACATAATCCTGTCTTAAAAGAAGGAATACCCCCAGAGGTAAACAAGAACTATCAGAAGGCCTCAGAGAAGCAGCAGCCACCCTAGCCAGAAGAGACATGACAACAGCAGAATCCTAACGAGCTAGCTGAAAACAGCACAAGGATGTGTCTAGATGCAAAATATTTCCAGGGCAAAAAAAAAAAAAAAAAAGCCAATTTCAGAAGCCAGGGGAATTCAGGCAACAGAAATGCCTCTCCTCCTCTCTCCTCCTGTCTCCTTCTGGAAGCGATGTCCTGGGGGTCCTGGAGAGCTGGTAGCGCTCCCCAGAGAGGCCGGGAGGGCTGAACACCGCCCTGCTCCAATTATAGCCCAGGAACCTGCAGCAGCCCAGCTGTGCTGTGCTCCACTTGGGAATGCCGCCCGGAACAGCGTTGCCATTCAGGAAAGCTCCAGGTCCACGTCGCGGTGCTCGTGTGTCATATAAAACCCTGAATCTTCCAGATCCGCTCTTCTGAGCAGCTCAGTGCATCTTTGCTGCTGCCGCCTGCTTCTTCAGAGGGAGAGGGGAGGACGTGGAAAACAACTTTTCCCAACAGTCCCCTGTCTCTTTTTAACAGCGTGCTCGGCTCCCAGCTCTGTGTCCCAAGGGGGTGGGGATGGGGCCGCGGTGCCACCTCTGATCTTGCAGACCCGCTTTTATTATCCTTCGACCTGTGAGAAAGCCCAGGTGGGCACTGAAGCAAATGCAGAGCAACCTCCACCCCCATGGCTTGCTGCCATGAGAGAATGTGCTCTCGATGTCTTCAGATAGGCTGGTGTTTCAAGGCAAGCAGGAAATCCGTGTTTGTGAGTGAAATGTTCCCTTCATACTGATTGTTTCAAAAATTGAAAGAATTGTTTGGTAGGACAGACTCGACCAGGGGTCTATTCTCTGCTTCCCCTGCGCTGCGCAACCCCAGCCAGCTGGGCACCCCCCCCAATGTGAGCCATGTGCCCTCACAGGGCACAGCCTGTGCAGCCGCCCAGAGCAGCCACCTTTAGGAATTCCTTTTGAGGCAGAGTCTCACTCTGTTGTCCTGGCTAGAGTGAGTGCCGTGGCGTCAGCCTAGCTCACAGCAACCTCAGACTCCTGGGCTCAAGCGATCCTCCTGCCTCAGCCTCCTGAGTAGCTGGGACTACAGGCCTGCGCCATCATGACCGGCTAGTTTTTTCTATATATTTTTCTATTTTTCTATTAATTTCTTTCTAATTTTAGTAGAGATGGGGTCTCGCTTTTGCTCAGGCTGGTTTCGAACTCCTGAACTCAAACAATCCACACACCTCGGCCTCCCAGGGAGCTAGGATTACAGGCGTGAGCCGCCTTAGGAATTCTTGAGGCTAAAGAGGACATTTCCTCCTTCTGTAACATGTAGAATCTGCAGAGGCACAGACCCACTGATCCGAGCAATAATTCTAGCCCTTCCGTAATCACTATTTCTGGTCTGGACCAAGTCGTCATATCCTTGTCAGCTGGAGAATCTGAAACAAGGGATGGTAGAAGGACACCCACTTTTGCCTTATGCAGCTATGATAGAAGAATAATAGCCTTTAGGTATTCAGAGCTCCTCTAAAAACAAATCATCATAATTGCTTCATCATAGCATACTAAAGTAATAGTTATTGGCATTATTACAAAACCTTAATACTCTTAAGGCACAACACTCTTGCCATATCTCTGTGAAGTACCAGAGAAATCCACTATTTCCTCCCATTTCATTGTATTGATTGAAACCGGGGAATGAAAGTTTAAGGCTGCTCAGAGGCCCCTCCTGCAGTCAGGATCAGGATTTGGACCTTAGGGCTCTCATCTTAATATCACTACATGAGGTTTCTTCTAATCCCCCAAACCCTGCAGACATTCCTTTTTTATTCTGTGGCAGGATGGGACTTCCTTTCCCTCTCTTTCCCTTCTTTTCTTCTTCCCTTCTTAGGAAGTTAGAGTTAAAGTTAAAGTCTTAATTATTAGAATAATCTATTAAAATTTTGCCCCCAAGAGGAGGTCAATATTAGCAAGGTGGTTTTATGTAGGGGCCAAAGGAAAAACTTTCCCTTGGCCCCTCTGAAGATTTGCTCAAAAATCAACAAAAGGCAGATTAATAAGAGAAATGGCATACAAATTTGTTAATGTGTACACAGGGAGAATTGCAGAGT